>CAXITT010000050.1:1395545-1419538 GCA_964033795.1 Lymnaea stagnalis | reverse complement strand
ATTGTTTAAGTTTTTTTTGTTTTAAAGAAGGCAATCAGGAGACGAAATTTCCAGAATTTTGTATATGGGCCGGGGTTTGTGGGGGGGGGGGTCTATATTTCCTGGACATAAATGCGACGTAATATACTTACAAGATTGTACTCTTTATGTGTGTGTGTGGTGTGTATATATGTGTGTGTCTGTGCGTGAGTCTGTGTGTGTGTGTCTGTGTCTATGTCTGTGTGTGTTAGAGAGAGTTCGTGTGTATGTGTGTGTGTGTTTTATTGGGTGTGTGTGTGTGTAAATTAATGGTTCCATCTTTCGAGGACTTGTGACTTAATATAGCTTTTTTCTGTTTATTTGATTATGTATTTTTATAGAAATGTAATTAAAATGAATATTGCTAGGTTTGGTATGATTTTTCATATGTTACTGTTTGTTCAGTGCTCTGTTACGTACAGTTCATCTAGCGAGCCACATCTTAAACAGCTTACATTTTCAAACCCACACAACGGCACGTGACATCTACCTACGAACTCACCGTGACCCTCCCCCTCCCCACCCCCGACCGGATGACTAGATGGTCCTAGTCGACTAGGCTAGTCGATCTTGACGGACGAACAACAACAACATCGTCAGATCTGACGCATACGGATGTATCCACAGTTTTGTGTACAACGAATTTCACCACCTCACTAACTCTACGGTTTCCTTCTGTACAGACTATCGTCTACGATTCATGGGAAATCGAACAAAATGTATGCGCATTGTTGTGTGTGTGTGTGTGTGTGTGTTATTCCTTTTAAAAACAATAGTTTTATTTGGATTTCGTGGAAAGGGGGTGGGGGCGATGAGTGTGATGAATCTAAACATCTGTTTCTGTCTAGTTTTGTCAAAATCTCAAACTATTTGAATGTTTTCATGGAAAGATTTGCACAGAGGAGCTTAGACATCCTTCAAGCCGTGAACGTCGAGATAAAGTCTGCACTGGGTTCACCAGGTTTCTACACTTTGGTTTTGTTCGAGCCTACGCGGCATACGAAGATGGAGGAGGCGACTTAACACGGGGGTCAGTCTAACTCGTCTAATGTGAGATTGTCTACCTAGATCAGTGGATCTCAACATTCCTAAAGCCGTGACCCTTTAATACAGTCCTCATGCAGTGGTTGTTGAAAAGTGACAAAATACTGAATGTTGCGCATTAATTTGCACACCACATTTTGTATTGTGTATTAACGTCATGTTGTTATGCAGTTCCTGTCTTCTGTCCATGGTGGTAGAACTCCATGTTTTCTCTTACAATTAAAAACGTTGAACTAACCTTGATGGTTGCTTGTTACATTATCTTCCTTGTGAAGTGGATTAGCAACGTAATATTTTCAACAGTGGTGACCCCCCTCCCCACACCATTAACTTATTTTCGTTGCTACTTCCTAAATATGTGTTTTCCTAGGGTCTTAGGGGACCCCTGTGTAAGAGTCGTTCGACCCCCAAAAGGGGTCGTGACCCACAGATGGAGAACCACTGGTCTAGATCATCGCTTACAATAATTCAGCTTTGTGCTCGGTGATATTTCCACTGAAATATTCCGGTTTTTGTTTTTGTTTATGGTGGCATTGATGTGGACGTGCCGCACAGGTAAATAATGGAGGCAGTTGAAATGCGAGCGTTATGTTAAACCTGGAACTGAAACGGTCGTTCTTCGTTCAACAATTTTCCAGCTTCGTTAAAAAGTCTGGGGGTTGATGTCCGGAAGTCACTCTGCCGTCCTTTGCAGGTTGCGTGCTCATGTTTTGAGAGCTGGCTTTCATTACTACAGCGATGACCTGTTCTAAAGTTTGAAACACTCAGCCAATGTTATATGCATGGTAAATGTCTGGGACTAAAATGCTAGTGTCAAGTAAAGTATGAAGACTTCAAGTTTTATTTCTTTTACAACTCAGTGTCTTAGAAACTCTCAAACCCTCCTTTTAATAACAAAAAGTTTGACCTAATGTTCCTGCGCCCAAGGCAGCTCTATCAGATCAAGCAACAGGAAATTGTGGATAAGGAGAACTATCAAATCACGCCAAATGAAATTGTGGATAAGGACAGCTATCAGATCACGCCAAATGAAAATGTGGATAAGGACAGCTATCAGATCACGCCAAATGAAATTGTGGATAAGGACAGCTATCAGATCACGCCAAATGAAATTGTGGATAAGGACAGCTATCAGATCACGCCAAATGAAATTGTGGATAAGGACAGCTATCAGATCACGCCAAATGAAATTGTGGATAAGGACAGCTATCAGATCACGCCAAATGAAATTGTGGATAAGGACAGCTATCAGATCACGCCAAATGAAATTGTGGATAAGGACAGCTATCAGATCACGCCAAATGAAATTGTGGATAAGGACAGCTATCAGATCACGCCAAATGAAATTGTGGATAAGGACAGCTATCAGATCACGCCAAATGAAATTGTGGATAAGGAAAGCTATCAGATCACGCCAAATGAAATTGTGGATAAGGACAGCTATCAGATCACGCCAAATGAAATTGTGGATAAGGACAGCTATCAGATCACGCCAAATGAAACTGTGGATAAAGGAAGCTCTATCAGATCAAGCCACAGGGAATTGTGGATAATGGCAGGGTACAGAAAATTTTGAACAATTAGTGTGTGCTATTGGAGAAATCAACTTTTCTCTCACTGAATGAGTTCAAACTAAACTAATTTTAGCAGAATTTAAGTTTCCACAATGCTCGATTTATATATTATTTGTAATTGCTCATTTTGTTTTTTAGATTTTAGCTTTCTAGCTCATGGCTAAACATTTCCGATATAAAATAACTTTTGGGTGTCAGTTTCTTCGAGCATCTTGGAAATTAGATTAAAATGATTTGAAAGACATTGAAATGGACACCACAGTGTCATTTTTGGCCAGGGCTCAAGTATGTCATCCATGATAAAAGCGACAAAATGAACACAGACTTCACTTTCTTGATCACTCACTTAAGTCTAGCTAAATGACTAGAAACAGTTCCCGCCACATCCCATAAAAGATTTTAAAAGTACGAATCATTGAACACTATCAATCTATTTCTGATGGATGTTCATGTGCAGTTTTGAAAGTATTCAACGTTCTTTTTTACATAAGAGAATGATTCCATTAAAAAAAAATGTTCATTTTTGAACATACTGAAGAAATGTTCTTGTGAATGATTGAGAAAGATTGAATGTAAATTGTGAGACGTCTCTTTAACGTGAAATAAGCGCGCACCAATCTGTCACATATGTGAACACATTCATTTGGGTTAAATGAGCCAATGGGCAGTTGGCTAAGTTATTTTCTTTTCAAGAGATATTTCAAAGTTCTAAAATTAAAGTTTTCATCCGATCCGCCCTGATCTTAAAATCTAAAATACCAGCGTGACAAAATTTCAAGGAAAAGTTTCTTTACCGCACCTGAGGGATATGACACCAAATCTTCCATTAAGGTGTCAGTGTGGTGTTTGTTTTGTTTATATTGTTTTGTGTGTGTGAGTGTGCTTTTTGTTGCTGTTGTTGTTGTTTTTTGGGGTGGTTCTGGGGGAGGGGGTCCATACAAATGGACACACAAAATATTTCTAAATTTTGTAATTTTCCTACTCAAATCATAGGTTGTGTACGAGACTAAACATATTACTTTCCGATTCCACTCCCGGACTTGAAGGCTCCACTCCTGTGTTCTCCTGACCTCTTGATGCGTTTGAGTTCTCGTCAAGAGACATGTCTCTGGTGAACGAGTTGTTTTAAAGATAGCACACTTTCACTCTATCAAATGATTCGGCTGGGATCTCCGTAAGATCACGTGACCGATATCTCAGTAGTGTGCATTGGTTGGAGAGTCTGGGGAAATCATAAGAGAAAGACTTGGTGCAAATTCAAAGAATCATTTCCTCTTTCTTTTTTTAGTGAACTTTTCCCTCACTTTGCTTTCAAAATAGTTTTTAGGAATGGGGGCCGTCCATTAATTACGTCAAGAAATGGGGCGGGGGTGTAAACAGTATAAGAAGTGTTGTGTTGACAAGGGGGAGGGGGGGAAGTCAACCGAAATCGACGTCAACAATGGTGAGCTGAGAGGTAATGGCACAGGGATAGGGGATAGTACAGCGATAGGTGATCGAACAGAGATAGGTGATATTAATATGGCAATCATAAATTCATCATTAGCTATGCACAGTTGCAAAAGAGTGACATTTGGCTCATCAACTTGAACATTTGGCTCATCAACTTGAACATTTGGCTCATCAACTTGAACATTTGGCTCATCAACTTGAACATTTGGCTCATCAATGTAAATATTTAGCTCATCAACTTGAACATTTGGCTCATCAACTTGAACATTTGGCTCATCAATGTAAACATTTGGCTCATCAACTTGAACATTTGGCTCATCAACTTGAACATTTGGCTCATCAAAGTAAACATTTGGCTCATCGGTGTGAAGATGAAAAAAAACTAGCCATAAATGTACAACCAATAACGTTTAGATCTTAATCAAGTCTTCAACTTCAACAAATTCTGCGATATAAAAGAGACTCTAGCCATAGAGTCTAGTTGTTACACATACACAACTATGTCTAGGAAGTCTGTTACTCTAGCCATAGAGTCTAGTTGTTACACATACACAACTATGTCTAGGAAGTCTGTTACTCTAGCCATAGAGTCTAGTTGTTACACATACACAACTATGTCTAGGAAGTCTGTTACTCTAGCCATAGAGTCTAGTTGTTACACATACACAACTATGTCTAGGAAGTCTGTTTTATTGTTGTTGTCTTTTTAAATGTTATTCCCGCCAAATGCGATATATTAAGGACCAAAATTAGATCAGAATTTATGTATTTTTATTTTCTGGCAGCTTGTGTAAAAAAAGTGTTGACATAATTAATTAACGGGGGAGGGGGTCTTGACTGCAGAGGCGTAGCGTGGTGGGGGCAGGGGGGGAACAGATGTACCCGGGCGCCAGCTAGTTACGGGCGCCAAAATGTTCTTTGATATTATTTTATGGATGAAAATAGTGGGTTTGAGTGTTGAAAAAAAGAAAAAGGGGCGCTAAAAATGGATCTTGTCCCCGGGCGCGAATCTTGTCCCCGGGTGCCAAAAATCCCTCGCTATGCCACTGCTTGACTGTTGTTGACAGGTGGGAGAGGGTGGGTCGAAAATTGCCTAAAATCTGTTTACTGAATAAATGGACGGCAGCAGTAATACTTTATTGCTATGAAAATATATTGCGATTAAATTAAGCTATTCAAAAGTGTACATTGATTGAAGAAAAATAAAATATTTGAATATTTAAATTGGTGGCTGTTTTTGTAGTGAGTAAAAATGGACAATTGAGATTGTTAAATACAATTTTCACTCAAAAATTACACGAATGTCAGCCTTCAAAGAGTTTGATTGTTTGATTGGTTTTCAATCAATAGTGTTCAAGGCTAAATCTCAATTCGTCTTGAGCGGTTCCCGTTATTGGATTGTGTGGGCCCAGTGATTCAACTAAGCACATAACTCAAGTAGTAAATGTTGTTTTTTAAACCATTAAATCCCTCTCAAGGGACAACCTTTATTCCAAAGGATATACCTGTGCTTTATCCTGACCTATTTATCTTGAAAGTGGCTCCCTCCCCCCCCCCCCAACCGTTTTTTAAACCACTAAATCCCTCTCAAGGGACAACCTTTACTCCAAAGGATATACCTTTGCTTTATCCTGACCTATTTAACTTGAAAGGGGCTCCCCCCCCCCCCCCCCAACCGTTCCAAAACTAAGAAGTCTTGGCGAGTCTTCAACTGAGGGTCTATAATAACGATATGCTGTCCAGGCATGACGATATTCGGCCCAAGCATGACGATAGGCTGTCCAAGATACATCATTGCGACTAAATTTTAAAAAATATGTATGAAAATGTTCTTCTTTGATTCGATCAATCCCCATTCCCTCTTTCCCCTTTCCCTCCTCCCCCTTCCCTCCTCCTCGTTCCCTCCTTCCCCGTCTCTCTTCCACGTCCCTCCTTGCCTCCTTCCCTCCTTCTCCTTTCCCTCCTTCCCAAACCGTACCAATTCCCCCCCTCCCCCATTATCATCCCCCTCCATTTTTCCCCACAACCCCCCCCCCCACACCACCAAAAATAATATGCACCACCCACGCCCTATTTTAGGTCATCCGGAACACATTTATTTTACTAAACTTAATATTATCTGGGTTTTCCCATATTTTCATTTGCGACCTTCACTTACACTCTCAGAAAAAAATCAGGAAATTTTCTTTGAATGGCATCCCATATGATTACACTATATTATGCCCTTTTCCCCCCGGAGGCATCGGAAATTAGAGGGATTTATTTTAAAAATAATGATAATAAAACTTCTGAAACCTTTCCACTGATCTCAATTACTTTATTTTTTATTTCATTTTTATTCATTTTTTTTTTCTATATTCTTAGTGCATTAGCATCTAATTCTTTTAGGGAAATATGATAAAATAGAACACATATATATGTGTTTACGTGAATTTCTTATGTAGACATGAAATATTCCTCGCCTCGAATCTCGCAGCACAGTCCCATCAATGTTAATGGTGCAACGTTTCAGCCAGTGGCTGGTCCGTGTGGATTCCTAATAACTCTTGCAGCTAAACACAGCGCCTGATGTCTTGGTGGACTGTAGTCAGACACATCTTGCAATTAAACACAGCGCCTGATGTCTTGGTGGAGTGTAGTCAAACACATCTTGCAATTGAACACAGCGCCTGATGTCTTGGTGGAGTGTAGTCAAACACATCTTGCAATTGAACACAGCGCCTGATGTCTTGGTGGAGTGTAGTCAAACACATCTTGCAATTGAACACAGCGCCTGACTACTTTGTGGAGTGTAGCCAGGAACACCCAGCTTTGGTGAACTGTGATGTCATTTAGTCAGGATGTTACATATAGTCAGGATATTACGGATAGTCAGGACATTACAGATTATCAGGACAAGTGTTTGTCCCTGGTTGGAAGGAAGAAGACTTTAACTTGTTACACTATTGTTTGTCCCTGGTTGGAAGGAAGAAGACTTTAACTTGTTACACTAGTGTTTGTCCCTGGTTGGAAGGAAGAAGACTTTAACTTGTCACACTAGTGTTTGTCCCTGGTTGGAAGGAAGAAGACTTTAACTTGTCACACTAGTGTTTGTCCCTGGTTGGAAGGAAGAAGACTTTAACTTGTTACACTAGTGTTTGTCCTTGGTTGGAAGGAAGAAGACTTTAACTTGTCACACTAGTGTTTGTCCCTGGTTGGAAGGAAGAAGACTTTAACTTGTCACACTAGTGTTTGTCCCTGGTTGGAAGGAAGAAGACTTTAACTTGTCACACTAGTGTTTGTCCCTGGTTGGAAGGAAGAAGACTTTAACTTGTTACACTAGTGTTTGTCCTTGGTTGGAAGGAAGAAGACTTTAACTTGTCACACTAGTGTTTGTCCCTGGTTGGAAGGAAGAAGACTTTAACTTGTCACACTAGTGTTTGTCCTTGGTTGGAAGGAAGAAGACTTTAACTTGTCACACTAGTGTTTGTCCCTGGTTGGAAGGAAGAAGACTTTAACTTGTCACACTAGTGTTTGTCCTTGGTTGGAAGGAAGAAGACTTTAACTTGTCACACTAGTGTTTGTCCTTGGTTGGTAGGAAGAAGACTTTAACTTGTCACACTAGTGTTTGTCCCTGGTTGGAAGGAAGAATACTTTAACTTGTCACACTAGTGTTTGTCCCTGGTTGGAAGGAAGAATACTTTAACTTGTCACACTAGTGTTTGTCCCTGGTTGGAAGGAAGAAGACTTTAACTTGTCACACTAGTGTTTGTCCCTGGTTGGAAGGAAGAAGACTTTAACTTCCCCTGTTTTTCCCTGTTTGTAAGAAGGACTGGCCTTAAGTTCGCGTAAGACAACTTTATTTAACAAAACATAACCTCCATATCTTTGTCTACTTTTCTTTATACTTAAGACAAAATAAAAATAAGTATTTAATTATAAGGGGCACTTGCTTTCAATGGACACTATTCAATACCAGTCTTTCTTTTCAATTATTAATATGTAAAAAAACATTGGACCATTTAAAAATCATGTCATCTCCTATTTCATATCAAGTCATTGAAACGACATTTAACTTCATTTCGCGGAAACTTATATAACAGTTTGAGAACAACTGCCTCACGAAGAGAGCTAATCATGGCTTTACTTCCTACCCTTCCCCTAATCATGGCTTCACTCCACATTGATGTTTTCACTGCCCTATCCCTCCCCTAATCATGGCTTCACTCCCTATTGATATTTTCACTCTCTACTCTTCCCCTAATCGTGGCTTTACTCCCCATTGATATTTTCACTCTCTACTCTTCCCTTAATCGTGGCTTTACTCCCCATTGATATTTTCACTCTCTACTCTTCCCCTAATCATGGCTTTACTCCCCATTGATGTTTTCACTCTTTACTCTTCCCCTAATCGTGGCTTTACTCCCCATTGATATTTTCCCTCTCTACTCTTCCCCTAATCGTGGCTTTACTCCCCATTGATATTTTCACTCTCTACTCTTCCCCTAATCATGGCTTTACTCCCCGTTGATGTTTTCACTCCCTACCCTTCCCCTAATCGTGGCATTACTCCCCATTGATGTTTTCACTCCCTATCCTTCCCTTAATCATGGCTTCACTCCCCATTGGTGTCTCTCCTATTCTCTACCTAACCCTCCTCTCCATTTAAATTTTGGTATTACGATGCTGTCTAGCCGGAGAATGATTAAAAATGAAAGATATGTCACTACTGGTGTACATACGATAGGTGTGAGGGAGGCGGGGGTCATCAGATACATGTAGAAATAACCATAGGTGTGTGGGGGAGGGATGGTCATCAGATACAGGTAGAGATATTACCAACTAAATGATTTGAAACTAAGCCGGATGGACATAGAATAAGGAAAGAAATTAATAAATATTGTATGGCCGGAAAATTTAGTTTGTACATAAACTTGTCCCCAGAACTCTCACACTGCATTGCGAATAACCGTATAGAATGGATTGGGATAAACAAGACTTCTACAATCTAAAACATTTGTTTCAAACAAACAATATAATTTTAATTTTAGAACCATCTCATTTATAACCCAGTGGAGCAGCGTTTCTCAACCTGTGTGGTCACGATCACTTTGGGGATCGAAAGACCCTTCCACAGGGGTCACCTAAGACCATCGGGTAACATATAATCTCTACAAGTATGAAGTAGCAACGAAAATAATGTTATGGTTGGGGGTCACTACAACATGAGGAACTGTATTAAAGGGTCGCGGCATTAGGAAGGTTGTGAACCACTGCAGTAGAGTTATGACGTCCGGAAAAATCTCCGCAAAAGATATAAGGAAGGACAAGGTCAAACAAAAACCCTAAGAAGTCTAAACAAGAACTCCAACAAGTCTAAACAAGAACTCCAACAAGTCTAAACAATAACTCTAACAAGTCTAAACAAGAACTCTAACAAGTCTAAACAAGAACTCCAACAAGTCTAAACAATAACTCTAACAAGTCTAAACAAGAACTCCAACACGTCTAAACAATAACTCTAACAAGTCTAAACAAGAACTCTAACAAGTCTAAATAAGAACTCTAACAAGTCTAAACAAGAACTCTAACAAGTCTAAACAAGAACTCTAACAAGTCTAAACATGAACTCTAACAAGTCCACAACTTTTCATGGAGCACATCACAGCGTGCATGACCCCAGGAGCGTCTCCCTCCATTGTGTAGGTCTAGTAACTAGCCTTGAATCAACCAATGCATGTGCCGCCACTTGATAGAAAGAAGAATAAAGTAATGATAATGTTATTGGTGAGATCATTTTGTTGTGCGTCTTCTTGACTTCCAAAACAGCTATTAAAACTGCCCCCCTCCCCCACGCACTGTATATCTACCAGGGATTGTTTGACTGATCTAGGGAGGAGACCAATCTCCCAGTCTCACGCCACGTCACATTTCTCTGAAGACGTTTAATCCTCTCAGCTGTAATCGACATAGGTCAAACGTAGTTTTACAATGTAGACCAGAGGCAGCGGACATTTTTTGTACTGACCATTTTAAATGGAATGATGACGTCATCGCTGATGTCTCCTTTGATTCGCTTGATTTTAATTTTCTCAAGACAGGATCTGGGGAAAGCTCATTTTGTCACAGAAAAATTATGTATTCAAAAACTCTTTTAATCTTATTCCCACCCTTTTTACAGTTAAATACCGTTGTTACAATCAGGTTATGATTTGTTACTTCAAAATTGTATAGATGTTTATAAATATTTATTTATTTATTATACTAGAAGAGGCACAGCTTATTTCTTCATTGATTTTTATTCAATAGTAGCGTTGTATACTTGCTATAAAGTGTGGTGAGTTTTACTTATCAGCCGCCATAACTCTGGCTATTTTGTGAAAAGGTTGTCCACCTTGGTCTGGGAATGATCATTCAATAAAGATATATTTCACAACTCAATGTTCTCATGTCATGAACAAAGCTGTCTTACGCACCGTACACACAACTCAATGATCTCATGTCATGAACAACGCTGTCTTACGCACCGTACACACAACTCAATGTTCTCATGTCATGAACAAAGCTGTCTTACACAGTATACACAACTCAATGTTCTCATGTCATGAACAAAGCTGTCTTACACAGTACACACAACTCAATGTTCTCATGTCATGAACAAAGCTGTCTTACACAGTACACACAACTCAATGTTCTCATGTCATGAACAAAGCTGTCTTACACAGTACACACAACTCAATGTTCTCATGTCATGAACAAAGCTGTCTTACACAGTACACACAACTCAATGTTCTCATGTCATGAACAAAGCTGTCTTACACAGTACACACAACTCAATGTTCTCATGTCATGAACAAAGCTGTCTTACACAGTACACACAACTCAATGTTCTCATGTCATGAACAAAGCTGTCTTACACAGTACACACAACTCAATGTTCTCATGTCATGAACAAAGCTGTCTTACACAGTACACACAACTCAATGTTCTCATGTCATGAACAAAGCTGTCTTACACAGTACACACAACTCAATGTTCTCATGTCATGAACAAAGCTGTCTTACACAGTACACACAACTCAATGTTCTCATGTCATGAACAAAGCTGTCTTACACAGTACACACAACTCAATGTTCTCATGTCATGAACAAAGCTGTCTTACACAGTACACACAACTCAATGTTCTCATGTCATGAACAAAGCTGTCTTACACAGTACACACAACTCAATGTTCTCATGTCATGAACAAAGCTGTCTTACACAGTACACACAACTCAATGTTCTCATGTCATGAACAAAGCTGTCTTACACAGTACACACAACTCAATGTTCTCATGTCATGAACAAAGCTGTCTTACACAGTACACACAACTCAATGTTCTCATGTCATGAACAAAGCTGTCTTACACAGTACACACAACTCAATGTTCTCATGTCATGAACAAAGCTGTCTTACGCACCGTACACACAACTCAATGTTCTCATGTCATGAACAACGCTGTCTTACGCACCGTACACACAACTCAATGTTCTCATGTCATGAACAAAGCTGTCTTACACAGTATACACAACTCAATGTTCTCATGTCATGAACAAAGCTGTCTTACACAGAACACACAACTCAATGTTCTCATGTCATGAACAAAGCTGTCTTACACAGTACACACAACTCAATGTTCTCATGTCATGAACAAGGCTGTCTTACACAGTACACATAACTCAATGTTCTCATGTCATGAACAAAGCTGTCTTAGGCACCGTACACACAACTCAATGTTCTCATGTCATGAACAAAGGTTTCTTACGCACCGTACAGACAACTCAATGTTCTCATGTCATGAACAACGCTGTCTTACGCACCGTACACACAACTCAATGTTCTCATAATATGAACAACGCTGTCTTACGCACCGTACACACAACTCAATGTTCTCATGTCATGAACAAAGCTGTCTTACACAGTACACACAACTCAATGTTCTCATGTCATGAACAAAGCTGTCTTACGCACCGTACACACAACTCAATGTTCTCATGTCATGAACAACGCTGTCTTACGCACCGTACACACAACTCAATGTTCTCATGTCATGAACAACGCTGTCTTACGCACCGTACACACAACTCAATGTTCTCATGTCATGAACAACGCTGTCTTACGCACCGTACACACAACTCAATGTTCTCATGTCATGAACAACGCTGTCTTACGCACCGTACACACAACTCAATGTTCTCATGTCATGAACAACGCTGTCTTACGCACCGTACACACAACTCAATGTTCTCATGTCATGAACAACGCTGTCTTACGCACCGTACACACAACTCAATGTTCTCATGTCATGAACAACGCTGTCTTACGCACCGTACACACAACTCAATGTTCTCATGTCATGAACAACGCTGTCTTACGCACCGTACACACAACTCAATGTTCTCATGTCATGAACAACGCTGTCTTACGCACCGTACACACAACTCAATGTTCTCATGTCATGAACAACGCTGTCTTACGCACCGTACACACAACTCAATGTTCTCATGTCATGAACAACGCTGTCTTACGCACCGTACACACAACTCAATGTTCTCATGTCATGAACAACGCTGTCTTACGCACCGTACACACAACTCAATGTTCTCATGTCATGAACAACGCTGTCTTACGCACCGTACACACAACTCAATGTTCTCATGTCATGAACAACGCTGTCTTACGCACCGTACACACAACTCAATGTTCTCATGTCATGAACAACGCTGTCTTACGCACCGTACACACAACTCAATGTTCTCATGTCATGAACAACGCTGTCTTACGCACCGTACACACAACTCAATGTTCTCATGTCATGAACAACGCTGTCTTACGCACCGTACACACAACTCAATGTTCTCATGTCATGAACAACGCTGTCTTACGCACCGTACACACAACTCAATGTTCTCATGTCATGAACAACGCTGTCTTACGCACCGTACACACAACTCAATGTTCTCATGTCATGAACAACGCTGTCTTACGCACCGTACACACAACTCAATGATCTCATGTCATGAACAACGCTGTCTTACGCACCGTACACACAACTCAATGTTCTCATGTCATGAACAAAGCTGTCTTACACAGTATACACAACTCAATGTTCTCATGTCATGAACAAAGCTGTCTTACACAGTACACACAACTCAATGTTCTCATGTCATGAAAAAAACTGTCTTACGCAGTACACACAACTCAATGTTCTCATGTCATGAACAAAGCTGTCTTACACAGTACACACAACTCAATGTTCTCATGTCATGAACATAGCTGTCTTACACAGTACACACAACTCAATGTTCTCATGTCATGAACAAAGCTGTCTTACACAGTACACACAACTCAATGTTCTCATGTCATGAACAAAGCTGTCTTACACAGTACACACAACTCAATGTTCTCATGTCATGAACAAAGCTGTCTTACACAGTACACACAACTCAATGTTCTCATGTCATGAACAAAGCTGTCTTACGCACCGTACACACAACTCAATGATCTCATGTCATGAACAACGCTGTCTTACGCACCGTACACACAACTCAATGTTCTCATGTCATGAACAAAGCTGTCTTACACAGTATACACAACTCAATGTTCTCATGTCATGAACAAAGCTGTCTTACACAGTACACACAACTCAATGTTCTCATGTCATGAACAAAGCTGTCTTACACAGTACACACAACTCAATGTTCTCATGTCATGAACAAAGCTGTCTTACACAGTACACACAACTCAATGTTCTCATGTCATGAACAAAGCTGTCTTACACAGTACACACAACTCAATGTTCTCATGTCATGAACAAAGCTGTCTTACACAGTACACACAACTCAATGTTCTCATGTCATGAACAAAGCTGTCTTACACAGTACACACAACTCAATGTTCTCATGTCATGAACAAAGCTGTCTTACACAGTACACACAACTCAATGTTCTCATGTCATGAACAAAGCTGTCTTACACAGTACACACAACTCAATGTTCTCATGTCATGAACAAAGCTGTCTTACACAGTACACACAACTCAATGTTCTCATGTCATGAACAAAGCTGTCTTACACAGTACACACAACTCAATGTTCTCATGTCATGAACAAAGCTGTCTTACACAGTACACACAACTCAATGTTCTCATGTCATGAACAAAGCTGTCTTACACAGTACACACAACTCAATGTTCTCATGTCATGAACAAAGCTGTCTTACACAGTACACACAACTCAATGTTCTCATGTCATGAACAAAGCTGTCTTACACAGTACACACAACTCAATGTTCTCATGTCATGAACAAAGCTGTCTTACACAGTACACACAACTCAATGTTCTCATGTCATGAACAAAGCTGTCTTACACAGTACACACAACTCAATGTTCTCATGTCATGAACAAAGATGTCTTACACAGTACACACAACTCAATGTTCTCATGTCATGAACAAAGCTGTCTTACGCAGTACACACAACTCAATGTTCTCATGTCATTAACAAAGCTGTCTTACACAGAACACACAACTCAATGTTCTCATGTCATGAACAAAGCTGTCTTACACAGAACACACAACTCAATGTTCTCATGTCATGAACAAAGCTGTCTTACGCACCGTACACACAACTCAATGTTCTCATGTCATGAACAAAGCTGTCTTACACAGTACACACAACTCAATGTTCTCATGTCATGAACAAAGCTGTCTTACACAGTACACACAACTCAATGTTCTCATGTCATGAACAAAGCTGTCTTACGCACCGTACACACAACTCAATGTTCTCATGTCATGAACAAAGCTGTCTTACACAGTATACACAACTCAATGTTCTCATGTCATGAACAAAGCTGTCTTACGCACCGTACACACAACTCAATGTTCTCATGTCATGAACAAAGCTGTCTTACACAGTACACACAACTCAATGTTCTCATGTCATGAACAAAGCTGTCTTACACAGTACACACAACTCAATGTTCTCATGTCATGAACAAAGCTGTCTTACACAGTACACACAACTCAATGTTCTCATGTCATGAACAAAGCTGTCTTACACAGTACACACAACTCAATGTTCTCATGTCATGAACAAAGCTGTCTTACACAGTACACACAACTCAATGTTCTCATGTCATGAACAAAGCTGTCTTACACAGTACACACAACTCAATGTTCTCATGTCATGAACAAAGCTGTCTTACACAGTACACACAACTCAATGTTCTCATGTCATGAACAAAGCTGTCTTACACAGTACACACAACTCAATGTTCTCATGTCATGAACAAAGCTGTCTTACACAGTACACACAACTCAATGTTCTCATGTCATGAACAAAGCTGTCTTACACAGTACACACAACTCAATGTTCTCATGTCATGAACAAAGCTGTCTTACACAGTACACACAACTCAATGTTCTCATGTCATGAACAAAGCTGTCTTACACAGTACACACAACTCAATGTTCTCATGTCATGAACAAAGCTGTCTTACACAGTACACACAACTCAATGTTCTCATGTCATGAACAAAGCTGTCTTACACAGTACACACAACTCAATGTTCTCATGTCATGAACAAAGCTGTCTTACACAGTACACACAACTCAATGTTCTCATGTCATGAACAAAGCTGTCTTACACAGTACACACAACTCAATGTTCTCATGTCATGAACAAAGCTGTCTTACACAGTACACACAACTCAATGTTCTCATGTCATGAACAAAGCTGTCTTACACAGTACACACAACTCAATGTTCTCATGTCATGAACAAAGCTGTCTTACACAGTACACACAACTCAATGTTCTCATGTCATGAACAAAGCTGTCTTACACAGTACACACAACTCAATGTTCTCATGTCATGAACAAAGCTGTCTTACACAGTACACACAACTCAATGTTCTCATGTCATGAACAAAGCTGTCTTACACAGTACACACAACTCAATGTTCTCATGTCATGAACAAAGCTGTCTTACACAGTACACACAACTCAATGTTCTCATGTCATGAACAAAGCTGTCTTACACAGTACACACAACTCAATGTTCTCATGTCATGAACAAAGCTGTCTTACACAGTACACACAACTCAATGTTCTCATGTCATGAACAAAGCTGTCTTACACAGTACACACAACTCAATGTTCTCATGTGATGAACAACGCTGTCTTACGCACCGTACACACAACTCAATGTTCTCATGTCATGAACAAAGCTGTCTTACGCACCGTACACACAACTCAATATTCTCATGTCATGAACAAAGCTGTCTTACGCACCGTACACACAACTCAATGTTCTCATGTCATGAACAAAGCTGTCTTACACAGTATATACAACTCAATGTTCTCATGTCATGAACAAAGCTGTCTTACGCACCGTACACACAACTCAATGTTCTCATGTCATGAACAAAGCTGTCTTACACAGTACACACATCTCAATGTTCTCATGTCATGAACAATGCTGTCTTACACAGTACACACAACTCAATGTTCTCATGTGATGAACAACGCTGTCTTACGCACCGTACACACAACTCAATGATCTCATGTCATGAACAACGCTGTCTTACGCACCGTACACACAACTCAATAATCTCATGTCATGAACAAAGCTGTCTTACACAGTATACACAACTCAATGTTCTCATGTCATGAACAAAGCTGTCTTACACAGTACACACAACTCAATGTTCTCATGTCATGAACAAAGCTGTCTTACACAGTACACACAACTCAATGTTCTCATGTCATGAACAACGCTGTCTTACGCACCGTACACACAACTCAATGTTCTCATGTCATGAACAACGCTGTCTTACGCACCGTACACACAACTCAATGTTCTCATGTCATGAACAACGCTGTCTTACGCACCGTACACACAACTCAATGTTCTCATGTCATGAACAACGCTGTCTTACGCACCGTACACACAACTCAATGTTCTCATGTCATGAACAACGCTGTCTTACGCACCGTACACACAACTCAATGTTCTCATGTCATGAACAACGCTGTCTTACGCACCGTACACACAACTCAATGTTCTCATGTCATGAACAACGCTGTCTTACGCACCGTACACACAACTCAATGTTCTCATGTCATGAACAACGCTGTCTTACGCACCGTACACACAACTCAATGTTCTCATGTCATGAACAACGCTGTCTTACGCACCGTACACACAACTCAATGTTCTCATGTCATGAACAACGCTGTCTTACGCACCGTACACACAACTCAATGTTCTCATGTCATGAACAACGCTGTCTTACGCACCGTACACACAACTCAATGTTCTCATGTCATGAACAACGCTGTCTTACGCACCGTACACACAACTCAATGTTCTCATGTCATGAACAACGCTGTCTTACGCACCGTACACACAACTCAATGTTCTCATGTCATGAACAACGCTGTCTTACGCACCGTACACACAACTCAATGTTCTCATGTCATGAACAACGCTGTCTTACGCACCGTACACACAACTCAATGTTCTCATGTCATGAACAACGCTGTCTTACGCACCGTACACACAACTCAATGTTCTCATGTCATGAACAACGCTGTCTTACGCACCGTACACACAACTCAATGTTCTCATGTCATGAACAACGCTGTCTTACGCACCGTACACACAACTCAATGTTCTCATGTGATGAACAACGCTGTCTTACGCACCGTACACACAACTCAATGTTCTCATGTCATGAACAACGCTGTCTTACGCACCGTACACACAACTCAATGTTCTCATGTCATGAACACCGCTGTCTTACACAGTACACACAACTCAATGTTCTCATGTCATGAACAACGCTGTCTTACGCACCGTACACAGGAAAGACGTTCATTTTTGGGCACCAATAAAAACTAACATCAGACATGTATGGCCGACCTGTCCGCAGCACAAAATCATGAGTTTTTAATTTTACTTGTGTAAAGCTCTCATATCATATAAGGAAAAACACGAACCGTAATCTCCAGATTGAGACATTTCCGATGGTCTAACACGAGTTTCTTCCAACCTACGCAATCTCAGGAACACGTCTGTCAAAAAAACATTTCACATTAGCTTCATAAAAACCGAAATTTCAACACTCATGACACACAGCATTTCACCACTTATGACAAGCAAAACTTCACCGCTTGTGACACACTCCATTTCACCCCAAATGACACACAGCATTTCACCACTTATGACACACACCATTTCACCACTTATGACAAGCAATACTTCATCACTTGCGACACACAACATTTCACCACTTACATACATCATTTCACCACTTACGAGACACGACATATTACAACTAATGATACACTACACCCATTTACTTCTATAAAGATATGTTGGTTTGAAATTTTGTTTTAAAACCCAAATTTATTTAAGACTGATAAAAATATGATTCATGATAGTATTTGAAATATGGACAATGCAATTGTATGTATTTGTTTTCAACAATTGGCGAAATCACCAAAAAAAGTTGTTTCAAATCAATTTATGATTTAAAATATGTTATTTTTAAACTTTTATATTCATTTGGGTTGTCATAGACCCGAAGTCATTAGTGAAAATGTGAAATTTGTGAAATTATGAAACTAAGGAAACTGTTAAATGAGTGAAATTAGTGAAATTGTTGATTCGGTGATATTGTGAAATCAGTAAAATTTGTGAAATGGTCTGAAATTGTGAAGTTCACATCTCCATTAAATTATGGAAACGTCCATCATGACGGTGAATAAAAAGAGAAATATAAATGTTGATCAGTTGAGATATCAATTTTCTATCTGATTTTGAATGAAATTAATTTTTCTTTTTTACTTACATCTAATATGCACTATTATTTTAATCTCTCCCCCCCCCCGGGCATTTTTAAACAAATTAAAGTCTAATTATCTTTTTTCTGCGATTGACTACAATACAAACAACATGTATTATGGTAGACGTTTATTGCGCCCAAAAATTATATTATATTAATCTGATCAATCTGAAGCAGATAAGTCTTAGGTTTTAAAAAAAATTATTTAGAAGGTTCTATATCATATATTCTCAGCTATTTCCCATCACATGACTGACGAACATGAGTGTGTGATCAAATATATTTGGAATCAACGCTTCGACCAGTCTGGCGACTGTGGAGGACGAACAAATCATTGATTTTTTAGAAAACGATAAATTTCTGAACTCAGGTCGGACGCATTTGGATTTCCGTCTTGAAATCACATCCTGCAATCACTTCAAAGGCAATCTAAGTTATTCTGTCCTTTGCAACTGCATAATTTTCAGAATTCTTCTTCTCAGCATTAACTGAAATCAAATCCATAGAAACGAGGAAGATTCATATCGTCGACGAAACGCGAGCTTGTTTGTGGACGTTGGAGCCTGGCTTCAATATGATATACTCTCTAAACCAGGCACAACCGTCTTGTTTGTGGTCTTTGGAGCCTGGCTTCAATATGATATACTCTCTAAACCAGGCACAACCGTCTCGTTTGTGGTCGTTGGAGCCTGGCTTCAATATGATATACTCTCTAAACCAGGCACAACCGTCTTGTTTGTGGTCGTTGGAGCCTGGCTTCAATATGATATACTCTCTAAACCAGGCACAACCGTCTTGTTTGTGGTCGTTGGAGCCTGGCTTCAATATGATATACTCTCTAAACCAGGCACAACCGTCTCGTTTGTGGTCGTTGGAGCCTGGCTTCAATATGATATACCCTCTAAACCAGGCACAACCGTCTTGTTTGTGGACGTTGGAGCCTGGCTTCAATATGATATACTCTCTAAACCAGGCACAACCGTCTTGTTTGTGGTCGTTGGAGCCTGGCTTCAATATGATATTATACTCTCTAAACCAGGCACAACCATCTTGTTTGTGGTCGTTGGAGCCTGGCTTCAATATGATATACTCTCTAAACCAGGCACAACCGTCTTGTTTGTGGTCGTTGGAGCCTGGCTTCAATATGATATACTCTCTAAACCAGACACAACCGTCTTGTTTGTGGTCGTTGGAGCCTGGCTTCAATATGATATACTCTCTAAACCAGGCACAACCGTCTTGTTTGTGGTCGTTGGAGCCTGGCTTCAATATGATATACTCTCTAAACCAGGCACAACCGTCTTGTTTGTTGACATTGGAGCCTGGCTTCAATTAGATATATTCTCTAAACCAGGCACAACTTTCTTGTTTGTTGACATTCGAGCCTGGCTTCTATTTGATATACTCTCTAAACCAGTTACAGCCTTCTTAATTGTCGACATTGGAACCTCGATTCTATTTGATATACTCTCTAAGCCTTACACAACCTTTTTCTTATGAACTCTGGAGCCTCGATTCTATTTTTATACTCTCTAAACCAGGCACAACTTTCTTATTAAATGATTAAGATCACACAAATAACTTTTAACCCCCCCCCCCCCAACCAAAAACAAAAATTTAAAAAAACTTTTTCAGGTTTTCCGCGAAAATATTTAGATTAGTATAGTGTGCCGTAATACAAACAAACAAAAAGTTTAAGAAATCACTGTTCTAGCTCCCATTTTTTAATAGGAAGCCCTACCCGCTCCCCAGGGGAGGAAATAAGTCCAGAAATGGTATTATTAAAAAAAAAAATGTTAAATTGTGATGTAACTAATGATTGCTCTCACAAACGGTGTGTTAAACTGACGTGAAAGCATTGGAAAACATTTAGGGCAATGGTTCAGACGCCCTCTGTGGGGAAATCTAATGGCTGATTGTGGTGAAAATGAACAGGAAGTATTCCGGAAATAGAAAGTCGGCGGAAGTTGCGTGGGTGGTATGATAAACGAATTGTTTGGAAACCCTTTAGCCAGACGAGAAATTGGTTGAGAAACTATTCTTCTTCCGTCAAAAAAGCTTTAATTTTAATTTTTATACTTGTAATCAATCATGTCACACAACTGACCTCCTAGCACTGATATAAGAATTATGCAACAACTTGTTATAGCCCGCCAAATAATGGCGACGGCATTGTTTGAACTTCCCATCTACTAAAGAACTGTATTAAATTATAGTGTCCCTCTTCCATTTTACAACGCACATTTCTTACAGCGTATTTAAGTTGAGACTATGTGTGGCATATATTTGTAAGAATGAGCTAGGCTGACTGTAACGCTAAAGAAATGAAAAGATTGTATTAATTGTATTAATTTACGGAAATCGAATAAATTTCAATGGGCAAAAAATTAAATATATCCATTTTTATTTTAGTAAATGTTTAAGTATTATTATTATAAATCACAAATATATTTAAAATAAATACAAATGAACTATTTAAAGCTTTTTTTTTCAAAGTTTGAAAGTTATGAAAAACATTTCTAATTATAAAAAAATTATTATCTAAGAATTACACAGTGATCACATTTATCGGCAAAAACCCAAACATATGGTGTTTTAGTGCGTTTTTTAAGCGCGTTGTCAACATTGTGAAATGAAAGTATAATTAATTTGTGCTCAATAAATACGCTAATGACGTCATAGCGCGAATTGCGTATTTAAACGAATCTCTTAATTTCTTTGAATTAATAACCGTAACAATGTATTTTCCCTTACCGGTACTTAAAAGTAAAACTAATAAATATAATCGATTGCTTACTGTTAATAGAAAATTTTAAAAATTAGCTTTGTATTCTTAACATTTAATAATTTGTTTGACTGTTTTCATTCCAAAAATATGCTTTTATTAATTGAAATAATTTAAATTGAAGTAAAAAACGTAATCTTTAAATACACTTTTAACAAGAAAATCCATTGAAGTCAATGATTGCAGCGAAACCCCATAGTCAAATATGATTCACTAATGCACTCATCATATCTAAAGACCAATTAAGTGACAGATTTGAAATTTGGTCTAGATTTTATGTTAAAATAAATAGCCATAGTTTTTAAAGATACGGTATTAAACGTAGAATTATATACTGTTTAAAGAAAATATAAAACAATGTGTGGTCAAAGGAATCTGGGCATTAAGAATTTTAATTAAGTTCAGGGATGTGCAAAAATGGGTAGCTGCGTGCATGGGGGGGGGGGGCTACAACTCCGTGGATGGTTTTATTATTTTCTTAAATTAAAACCTTAAAAAATGTGTCTGCCAATTAAGAAAATCAATGGCGATTACCCATGAAAATCAAAGCCCAATCATTTACGTATGTGAAATTTTAATTTTGAATGATAGAAATGGGTTAAGATTTTCTTTCAAAGAATGAAAATATATTTTTGTTTTACTTTGTGAAAAGTAAAGTGGATCAATATTGTTATGAAATTAATAACTTCTCTGAAAAAAATTTAAAAAATATTTTTAAAAAGACAATCAGTGCTGATCCTTGGATAAAAGAATTATTTGCTTTATGATTTTTCTATAATGGGAAAAAAGGTAAATTTTTTGTTAAATTTTTAATGGAGATATTAGTTAATCGAATTCCGCTAATATAAAATATATTTAAAATGGTACATAGAGTTTTGTCGTAAATTTAAGATTAAGTTTTCACAATTTTGAGAGAAAACCAAACATTTTAGCAATTTGAAAACACAGAACATGTAAAGCAGTGGTCCCCAAATGGGGTAGAAATCAGCCGTCAATGAACTCCTTTAGTGCCAAAAAGGATTTAATTAGTGATCATTTACATTTGGTAATATAAGGGGGTTTTTTGTTAAGAGAAAAAAATTGTAGTTTAATGGCGCGAAAATGGGCGGGGTTCGCGTATAATATTTAGCAGAAAAATACTTCTTAAAACGTTTAATGATGCTAGAAACGTGAACATCATTAGATCGATCCTTCTTATACGGATGTTGTGATGAGTTTTTGGAACTAGCAGGTGGAAACTATCGCAAATTACCTGCGATTACTATCTCAATAACATCAGGTGATGTTTTCTAGTTTTAAAGAATATGATTGGGGGGGGGGGGCAGTTATCGGGAAGATCAGTTTGCGCGCTATTGAACGCACCATTACATCATTCTTTACTTTCATACCCACATCATTAAATGTATTGTTTGTGCCTTTGTGGACCTTACAAAAGCCTTTGATTACGTCAGTCGCAACGGGCTATTCAAAATACTGGCAAAAATCGGCTGTCCCCCTCACCTACTTGCCATCATCAGAGAGTTCCATGAAAATATGCAGGGTACAGTGCAGTTCGATGGAGCCAAGTCAGAAGCCTTTCCAGTCAGCAGCGGAGTTAAACAAGGTTGTGTACTCGCACCAACACTGTTCGCAATATTCTTCTCTGTACTACTTCGATACGCATTCAAGGATGGCAGTGAGGGAATCTGGTTACACACCAGAGCTGATGGAGGACTTTTCAACATTGCCCGCCTCCGAGCCAAGACCAAAACGACAGATGTCCTAATTCGCGAGCTACTATTTGCGGATGATGCGGCACTAACAGCACACACAGATCTAGTTTGCAACAACTGGTGTCAAGCTTCTCCAATGCCTGCAAAGAATTTGGTCTGCAAATCAGCTTGAAAAAGACAAACATCATGGCCCATTACACTTGACCTCCACCTAACATAAAAATCGATAATGAAAACTTGGAGGTTGTGGACAGCTTCACCTACTTGGGGTCCAATGTCTCCAATACACTGTCCATTGAAGAAGAAATTAACAGCAGAATCGGCAAGGCAGCTGCCACAATGGCTAAACTAAATAAACGGGTCTGGCAAAACACCAAGCTAACGGACAAAACCAAACTGTGCGTCTATCGAGCTTGTGTCATCAGTACACTACTATACGGGAGCGAGACATGGACCACCTATACATCCCAAGAGCGCAAGCTTAATAGCTTCCATATGAGATACCTGCGTCGCATCCTTGGTATTAAATGGCAAGAAAA
>CAXITT010000050.1:1354916-1383308 GCA_964033795.1 Lymnaea stagnalis | reverse complement strand
CTGCTTGTTGTCTACCCCTGGGATCGAAGTGGTCTGCATGTTGCCTACCACTGGGATAGAAGTGCGCCGCGTGTTGCCTACCCCTGGGATAGAAGTGGGCTGCATGTTGCCTACCACTGGGATAGAAGTGGGCTGCATGTTGTCTACCACTGGGATAGAAGTGGGCTGCATGTTGCCTACTACTGGGATAGAAGTGGGCTGCGTGTTGCCTACCACTGGGATAGAAGTGGGCCGCGTGTTGCCTACTACTGGGATAGAAGTGGGCCGCGTGTTGCCTACCACTGGGATAGAAGTGGGCTGCATGTTGCCTACCACTGGGATAGAAGTGGGCTGCATGTTGCCTACCACTGGGATAGAAGTGGGCCGCGTGTTGTCTACCACTGGGATAGAAGTGGGCTGCATGTTGCCTACCACTGGGATAGAAGTGGGCCGCGTGTTGTCTACCACTGGGATAGAAGTGGGCTGCATGTTGCCTACCACTGGGATAGAAGTGGGCTGCATGTTGTCTACCACTGGGATAGAAGTGGGCTGCATGCTGCCTACCACTGGGATAGAGGTTGGCCGCATGCTGCCTACCACTGGGATAGAAGTGGGCCGCGTGTTGCCTTTCTCTCTCCCTCTCTCTCTCCCCCCTCTCTCTCCCCTCTCTCTCCCCTCTCTCCCCCTCTCTTTCTCTCTTTTACCCTGTCAGTATGTGTCTCTCTCCTTTCTCTCTGTCATCCCATCCATCATCATCCACAAATGTGCGCCTGTCAGTCCGTCTGCTGCCGCCGTCCTAACGACACCGACAACAATAAGGAAGTCTGTTGCCATGACAACGCATCATCTCCAATGACCCTGCCCACCACCACAATCTGATTAGCATACCTGCCACTAATGACTCGTCAATCACCTATTTACGATATATATCTATATTTCAAATCTTTATTTCTATTTATAAATGTATACAAGCTGAGAGATTTATGGAGTTGGGTAAATCGCTCAGCAGCCGCTTCATAGGGAAATGTGGCCAAACAAGGGGTCGCCAAACTTGTTGGATTCAAAAGTTACTTTCATAAACTATATTTTTTATCAATAATTTCGGGATCCACGGGTGGAGGAAAGAGTGTGGGGAGGGGACGGTGGGGGGGGGCTGCGATTTAAATGACATTCTAGATTTAAAAACAGGGCCGAGTGTTGCCTACCACTGGGATAGAAGTTGGCCGCGTGTTGCCTACCACTGGGATAGAAGTGGGCTGCATGTTGCCTACCACTGGGATAGAAGTGGGCCGCGTGTTGCCTACCACTGGGATAGAAGTGGGCTGCATGTTGCCTACCACTGGGATAGAAGTGGGCCGCGTGTTGCCTACCACTGGGATAGAAGTGGGCTGCATGTTGCCTACCACTGGGATAGAAGTGGGCCGCGTGTTGCCTACCACTGGGATAGAAGTGGGCTGCATGTTGCCTACCACTGGGATAGAAGTGGGCCGCGTGTTGCCTACCACTGGGATAGAAGTGGGCTGCATGTTGCCTACCACTGGGATAGAAGTGGGCCGCGTGTTGCCTACCACTGGGATAGAAGTGGGCTGCATGTTGCCTACCACTGGGATAGAAGTGGGCCGCGTGTTGCCTACCACTGGGATAGAAGTGGGCTGCATGTTGCCTACCACTGGGATAGAAGTGGGCCGCGTGTTGCCTACCACTGGGATAGAAGTGGGCTGCATGTTGCCTACCACTGGGATAGAAGTGGGCCGCGTGTTGCCTACCACTGGGATAGAAGTGGGCTGCATGTTGCCTACCACTGGGATAGAAGTGGGCCGCGTGTTGCCTACCACTGGGATAGAAGTGGGCTGCATGTTGCCTACCACTGGGATTGATGTGGGCTGCATGTTGCCTACCACTGGGATAGAAGTGGGCTGCGTGTTGTCTACCACTGGGATAGAAGTGGGCTGCATGTTGCCTACCACTGGGATAGAAGTGGGCTGCATGTTGTCTACCACTGGGATAGAAGTGGGCTGCATGTTGCCTACCACTGGGATAGAGGTTGTCCGCATGCTGCCTACCACTGGGATAGAAGGGGGCCGCGTGTTGCCTACCACTGGGATAGAAGTGGGCCGCGTGTTGCCTACCACTGGGATAGAAGTGGGCCGCGTGTTGCCTACCACTGGAATAGAGGTGGTCCGCATGCTGCCTACCACTGGGATAGAAGTGGGCTGCATGTTCCTACCAGTGGGTTAGAAGTGGGGTGGTGTTGCCTACCACTGGGATATAAGTGCACCGCGTGTTACCTACCACTGAGTCAGAAGTTGGCTGAGTGTTACCTACCACTGTTTTAGAAGAGAGTTTTGCCTACCACTGGGTTAAAAGAGAGTTTTGCCTACCCCAGAGCTAGAAGAGAGTTTTGCCTACCACTGGGTTAAAAGAGAGTTTTGCCTACCCCAGAGCTAGAAGAGAGTGTTGCCTACCACTTGGTTAGACTAAACAAAAGAAACGAAAATGGTGAAGCTAGAGTTTTTAACACCTGGTTTAAGCTGAAAAATACGCTGATACTTGACGTGTAATCATGACCAGTTCATGCGTTATAATCATCACCAATTCATGACGTATAATCATCACCAATTCATGACGTATAATCATCACCAATTCATGAGTTATAATCATCACCAATTCATGAGTTATAATCATTACCAATTCATGACGTATAATCATCACCAATTCAATAACTTATAATAATCGGCTGTACATGACTCATAATTCTGACAAGGGGATTTTACTAAATATCATCGTCAAAGCGTGGGATTTGGCCGCCATTTTTCGGGAACCGCTGAGATTATTATATGATATTATATCAATATATATTTATACTGATTTGAAATAAAAACAATTGAACGATGTTAAATTCACGAGTTCTTTGCATTAATTTCATTGTCGCTTTCATTTTTAGTTTTAACTTCACATCATTGGAGTAACTGAATCGAAACGAAAGAGTTGCGATACACTTGCTCATACAGCGTGCCCCAGGCATTTCAGTTTGGCGGACCCGTGAACCTGTAGACCAGAGGGCCAGTGGACCGCTGAACCTTTTGACCGGTGGACCGGTGAATCAGTGGACCTGTGGAGTGGTGGTCCAGTGGAATTGGAGACCGCCGGACCAGTGAACCTGTGGAGTGGTGAAACAGTGGACCGATGAGCCTGTTGACCTGCGGACCGGGAGACGAGTGGACCATAGGACCAGTCAAACTGTGGACCAGTGAACTTGTTGGGACTATCGTCGTCGGCCGGTGGACAGTGAACCAGTGGACTGGCGGACCGGTGGAAAGTGAACCAGTGGACTGGCTGATCGATGGACAAGTTTCGAAATTGCACCAAGGGACCATAACCAGAGATACCAACTATATTTTCGAGTTATTTGACAAGACATATTCGTTTATATGAGGCACACTGACCGGCACCATAAGGCGGTGACGCTCCGATGACCACCACCTTGAGAACGCCCCTCTCATAAACATAAAACGGATTGTCTTGTCAGTAGAGTGAGTTATCTTGACCTCGTCCCCCCCGCCCGCACCATCGTCTGTCGCTTTTTCTCCAGTGCCCCTCCCTCACTCCCCCTCCCTCACTCCCCACCCTCCCCCTCCACTCCTCACACACGCACACAGTGATCTAATCAGAGATCACAGAAGGACATCGTGTGTCAGGTCACAATCATCCAAATACCGCTAAGAAACATCCCATTTCATCTTAGTCTGGTGATGTCTCTTTCTTTTCTTTTTTTTTTGTCTATGATCCACATCTGAATGAATGATGTGATTTTTGAAGAATGTGGTTGACAGGAAAAGGTGGGTACGTGGGGGTGGGGGTTCAGATCGCAGAGTCCAACTCTTTAATGTGAGGTCTAATCAGGTTGTCTGGAATCAGTCATGAAAAAGTTTTGTTGGAAGTATATTTTTTTTAATGGGTTTTTTGTTTAATGTGAAATTTTTCTTGACGCAGCGGGGAGCGTTCTTCGCTAGCACAAGATTTGTTTGCTGCCATCTTTTGAAAAAACGATAAATGCCATTCTTCCCATCATTCTTTGCTAGCCATAGAAATGCCATACTTCCCATCATTCTTTGCTAGCCATAAAAATGCCATTCTGCACATCATTCTTTGCTAGCTATAGAAATGCCATACTTCCCATAATTCTTTGCAAGCTATAGAAATGCCATTTTTCCAATAACTCTTTGCTAGCCATAGAAATGTCATTTTTCCAATCACTCTTTGGGATCCATACAAATGCCGTCTTCCCCATCATTGTTTGCTAGCCATAGAAATGCCTTCCTTCCTACCATTCTTTGCTAGCCATAGAAATGCAATTTTTTCCATTATTCTTTGTTAGCCATAGGAGTGCCTTCCTTGACATCATTCTTTGCCAGCCATATAAATGCCATTCTTCCCATCATTCTTTGCCAGCCATAGAAATGCCATTCTTCCCATTATTCTTTGCCAGCCATAGAAATGCCATCTTTCCCCTTATAACTTGTCTTCGACTCAATCTGTTTGATTTATATAAGTGTAACAAGACGTCAACTCAATATTTTGTATCAATTTAAATAATTTGAAAAAAAATTGATGACGTTATGTAAGTCGAATTGATTTTTAAGATTATATAATGCCTTATTCTCTGTATTTTTTATCGGAAAGAATGCTCCATGACGAAATGTGTGATTGAATTTTATCTAGGCCAGTGCTTTGACAACTGTGTGTCGCCTGCAAGGTGTAGGTGTGTCGCCTGCATGGTCTAGGTGTGTCGTGGCATATTAGTGTGTCGCCTGCAGGGTGTAGGTGTGTCGCAGCACAGAAGTGTGTTGCCTGCAGGCTGTAGGTGTGTCGCAGCACAGTAGGTGTGTCGCCTGCAGGGTGTAGGTGTGTCGCGGCACAGTAGGTGTGTCGCCTGCCGGGTGTAGGTGTGTCGCGGCACAGTAGGTGTGTCGCCTGCCGGGTGTAGGTGTGTCGCGTGAAAATAAGCCTTACAAAAATTCACCTATTTTTGGGCATGGTTATGGTCAGGGGGTTGTGTAAGCGAATTGAGAGAAATAAATTTTACATGTGTTAGAGAAAACGTATTTTGTAATGAAGTTGAAAACATATCTTTTCCACAAATTTGGCATCAGTTGCATAGGGTTGTTCCTGCCCGTGGCTGGCCATGAGAAAGCTCATCCTAATTTCTCAATTGCTAAAATCAAAGACTATGAGGAAATGAGAAATCCATTTCTGACGAATGACTGATCCACTTGACACTTAGATAAAGTCGTATCAAGACGTTGAAGGTTTGCATGTGAGTGGCATCATGAGGTCATATCAAGAAGTTGAAGGTTTGCATGTGAGTGGCATCATGAGGTCATATCAAGAAGTTGAAGGTTTGCATGTGAGTGGAATCATGAGGTCATATCAAGATGTTGAAGGTTTGCATGTGAGTAGAATCATGAGGTCATGTCAAGAAGTTGAAGGTTTTCATGTGAGTGGCATCATGAGGTCATATCAAGAAGTTGAAGGTTTGCATGTAAGTGGAATCATGAGGTCATATAAAAGAGTTGACGGTTTGCATCTGAGTGGAATCCTGAGGTCATATCAAAAAGTTGAAGGTTTACATGTGAGTGGAATCATGAGGTCATATCGAAAAGTTGAAGGTTTGCATGTGAGTGGAATCATGAGGTCATATCAAAAAGTTGAAGGTTTGCATGTGAGTGGAATCATGAGGTCATATAAAAAAGTTGAAGGTTTGCATGTGAGTGGTATCATAAGGTCATATCGAAAAGTTGAAGGTTTGTGTGTGAAAGTGCAACGCCTTAGAGATGGTTATTCTAAATCCGGTTAAAGCTTACTCTTAAAAGTACCAAATGATCTACATTTCTGTGAAAGATCATTTTCCTTGTTATCTTAGCATAAAAGAAGTACAGAGTGAGATAGAATCAAAGGATTGGTCAAATAAATATTTTTTTTTTATCTTCTTCTCAGACGTTTTAAACTCACTTTAACAAGATCTTTCCCCTAACGTCCCTTCTTAAGCAAATCCTTGTGTGCCTCTAAGGTGAGGTGATTTTGGGACCCCCCTCCCCCCCCCCGATTCCTAGTGATCCCTGGGGGTCCCATGCCGGTACTTTCCAAGTTATATCTGGCATCGGTTTTCTTATGGTCTGACCAAGATGGACGTCATGCCAACAAATAGACAGGTAATCTTAACTCAAAAGAAGCGATCTGGCTCGTTAGCGTGATGTAATCCACTGGCTTAAGGACTAATGGATCATTGGGGACAGACGTGAACAGAAACATGACAAGCATAGGAGACATGTTCGTTAGCAATGAGTTGTCTTTTAGGCTGTGTCATTACTGTTTATAACTAACTTAATTTAATCATTGGATAATCTTTCAAAATATAATTAACTTAATTTAATAATTGGATAATCTTTCAAAATATAATTTATTAATTTAATCATTGGATAATCCTCCAAAATGTGATTAATGTTATCGGATTAATTATAGCATGTACCAAAGTGATTAATGTAATTTAATGAACGCTCAATCACCCAGTGACATTGTGTGCCGTGTCACAACGGTAGTTTACACTCTACAGAATCAACTTTACCCCGGGTCACAACGATAGTTTACACTCTACAGAATCAATTTTACCCCGGGTCACAACGGTAGTTTACACTCTACAGAATCAACTTTACCCCGGGTCACAACGGTAGTTTACACTCTACAGAATCAACTTTACCCCGGGTCACAACGATAGTTTACACTCTACAGAATCAACTTTACCCCGGGTCACAACGACAGTTTACACTCTACAGAATCAACTTTACCCCGGGTCACAACGATAGTTTACACTCTACAGAATCAATTTTACCCCGGGTCACAACGGTAGTTTACACCCTACAGAACCACCTTTACCCCGGGTCACAACGACAGTTTACACTTGACAGAATCCTCTATTGGTACATTCAATACACACAATCTTAACAAAGGGTGTTTCTAGCTCGTACTTGGTCCCGCTTGTGGATTGTGGATATAATATGTGTACAGGGATATTATGTTAGAAACATTAAGAGGAAAAAGATAAGAAAAAATGGAAACAATAATGAAGTGGCTACGTCTAAGGCAACTCATAATCATCTATGTATGTAACATTTGTAACAATTTATATGTCACTGTGCCATTGAGTTGTGTTACCAGCATACGAGGGTAATACATGGATCTTCTCAAATTAAGGGTCTAGCTAACAAAAATACCCCTGTTAAGCAGAAACGTCATCAAGTCAGATGAGAACTATTTCTGTCAGCTTGATGAGGATATGCAAGACAGTTGTTAGCAGTAAATACACACAGCGGTTCTCATTCCACGTGCAAATATATACAAAATTTTGAAGCGCTTATGTTCAGCAGCCGGAGTTCAGTCACGTGATCAAAAGATTCACTTCCGCCAAGAAAAATAATAGATTATAAATCCTGTCTGATTATGCAAGTGTTTGTTATGAAGATATGTCGTAATGACTCTCACAAGCAACAGCTCTGTAAAGCCCTTACGTTGGCCCCTGGAGAGTCTCACCCATCTCTGTAAAGCCCTTAAGTTGGCCCTCGGGCGAGTCTCCACAACGACATCGGGCACGTCAGTTTGTCAATGAGCCAAAGTCGTTGGGCTGTGAGCCTTACATTAAGATGTACTTTAACATGATGCACGCCCTTGCCTTTTAATCGGCTCAGAATATTTTCGTTTAAACGGAATTGCTATTAAAAGGGGGCAAGGGGGGATATAATTGTACGCAATAAGTGAACCATTAGGCTCAGTTCACACAATCAAATTTGCGTCACATGTGTGTCAAATTTTAGTCACATTTCTTTTTGAACGCTCTACTTAGTCAAACAAAATATTATGTTCAAAAGGAAGGATGGATAAAATGTGATCTTGTGAACTAGGCACTGATGACTTTCCCCCTTTCCTTTACCACATTCTAACAAGTCTTAAGAAAAACCATCTTACTAACCCTAACCCTACCCTTACTTTGCTAACCTGATTGCAGTCTCTCCCCTTAATACCATTTTATATTTACTTCTTGACTGCTCCTTGCTGAAATTTACCGCCTCATTCATCCCTTATTTTTTTTTTAAAATGCAACTTATATTTTTCAAATTCTGTTATTTCTGTTGTTTTTTCGCTGACGAAGGCTTCCTGCCGACACGTCCGTTGTTTTATTGCTTTCCTTTTTTTTCAGGTTTGATCTTCCTTTGTTTCACTCATTTCCTATTTTGCTAACCCGATTGCAGTCTCCCCCCCCCCCCTTTTATTATTACCCCTTACCAAGGGTATTCCTAAGCTGTGCAGTATTTTTGTTTTTAAATCTGGGTGTGGATTTTCTTTTGTTTTATTTCTTTCCTTTTTTTTCAGGTTTGATCTTCCTTTGTTTCCCTCATTTCCTATTTTGCTAACCCGATTGCAGTCTCCCCCCCCCCCTTTTATTATTACCACTTACAAAGGGTATTCCTAAGCTGTGCAGTATTTTTGTTTTTAAATCTGGGGGTGGCATTTCTTATACCGCAACTCATGCATGAAGCTCCATACTAGGTGCTAAAAATGTTAGCATACAAAAAATATTCATTTTAGATTTAAATAATTTGCTGAGTCTCATGTTTGTGGCCAGATGACAACTTCAGTTGAATAGATGTTATAGCTACAACCTTCAACGAGGTTTTTATTCATCTGTCCCAGGGGTTCGGGTTGCAACAATAACTTAGAACCCCTGAATTATACGATACGTCTATACTCTATATTTAGTAAGTCTTCCAAAACATTCTGTCTACAAGTCCAATTTACAGCGAAGCCCAATCAGACAGACACCCGAAGCAGATCCTATTACTGAAAAGCTTATCTGTTGTCTCAGCCGGAATTAACTCATCCATATTGGAATGCTCTTCATTCATCGGACTATTTTAACCCCTTCCATAATGTTCTGCTCTCCCTCACCTTCCCCTTGTAACAACACACTGAGGGAGGAACAGTTTCTCAAATCAACCCCTCCCCCTTCGCCCCCCCCCACCTGTTGTTTACTTCTCACGACGCCATCGGTCCAGTCAGTAATCCAACTTGCTAACACTATGGCACTGCTACAATCCAGTCAGTAATCCAACTTGCTAACACTATGGCACTGCTACAATCCAGTCAGTAATCCAACTTGCTAACACTATGGCACTGCTACAATCCAGTCAGTAATCCAACTTGCTAACACTATGGCACTGCTACAAAGCATCACATCTAATGTTGTTTTGGCGTACCCTTGGGTACTATGTTCTACTTTCTATCTGCCCCATCTTTTCTTATCAAACTAATTAGTTATATATGCTTCTTTCTGCATGTATTGTCTGGTCTTATTAAACGATATATTTCTGCGTTATATACATTTTTAGAACCACTGTCACAAAATAAGATAAATAATGTTAACAAAACTGTCACAGATTAAGCTATATAATGTAAGAACCACTGTCAAAAATTAAGCTACATAATTTTAGAACCAATGTCACAGATTACCTGTGTGAACTGGGCCAGTGACCTGTGTGAACTGGGCCTGTCACTTGTGTGAACCGGGCCAGTCACCTGTTTGAACCGGGCCAATATCATGTGTGAAGTGGGCCAATGACCTGTGTGAACTGGGCCAATGACCTGTGTGAACTGGGCCAATGACCTGTGTGAACTGGGCCAATGACCTGTGTGAACTGGGCCAATGACATGTGTGAACTGGGCCAGTGACCTGTGTGAACTGGGCCAATCGCTTGTGGGAACTAATCTATCACCTCTAAATGGTATCAGTTATCTTACTATCAAGGATCTGTCTTAAATACTTTGAAACATCAGGGAAGCACAAGATGAATGTCTTGGTCTTAACACCTGACTTCTGGCCAGGCGAGTCCTTGTTTTTAATTTAAACAGAAATTGCAAACATTCTTTTTTTTAAAATAACTTTCATGTTTTAGATTTCCGACAAACCTCCTAATAATAATAATAACAATAATAATACATCTTTTCTGAAGTGGATGAAATGTGATCCCAAGACCCATGTGTCTCTACCTTTCATCAGTATCCCCCCCCCCTTTTTTTTCCACGTGACCTCGGCAGATGATGTCGGCGCATTATCGTATTCCTTTGTAGATCTTTGCTTATATCATCTAATTTCATGATGTATGTCTTTGTGTATGTCCTGCGCTGTCTTCAAAGCGTTGCTCAATTAAGATGGGTATGGCCTAATGTTTATCTAATGCAGAATGTGGACTGAATGAGTCATAACGTAACCAATTGCACAACAGTTAAACTATTGAGGTCATGACTAAGGGTTGCATCCGGGATCCCAAAATTCGAAAATTCCGGAATACCGGACCATAATTGATGTTCGATAAACCCGGGATTTCATTTTCAATTTTTTTTAACCGTTTTTCTTAGTTTGAACAATGAAATTGAACTTATTGGATCTGAGCATGATGAACTTGAAGACACACTGCCGCTTAAGAGACAATTTGAAATTGAAATACAAAAGAAACTTCAGGCTCTGGATAATATTTCCAGACCAACAGATGGAGACATTGATACATTGGTAAAAATAGAAATGGCTTTATTTGAGAATGGCGGTTATATAAGGAAATATATAAAAATTGCGTATGATAGTCTAAGGTCTAATTCTCTGACCAGTGTGAAGGCAGAGCGGGTCTTCTCTTAATGAGGGTACTTTTGTAACCATTTGCGGTCAACGTTAAGTGACCAAACATTATACACTTTGTCATATTTACGATTTCATTTTCTTTTAATTGTACCAAAGATTAAAACAACACCAATTATTTCAATATTTGATTAATAAAAATATTTAAATTAAAAAGTTAAGAATATTAATTTTGTTCGTTTGATTCAAGTCTGAAGTTAAACATTTGTGTTACTGTTAAAAGCTAATTAAAAATCAAAATATGATAATTTTTCTGAATGTTTTTAATTCATTGATAAATCCAGGGCCGGCGCTAGGGGGGCGGCGAAGTGGGACGCGCGTTGCAGTAGTCTATTCTTCTTCTTCTTCCTATATTTGAGGTGCCCACGATCAATTTGTTGATCATTCTGGCTCCTGGTTTTAAATTCAGAGTTTGCCTTCTCTTAGACAGGTTGCCGTCCAAGGCTAACGAGTCTAATATCCCTAAGCCTACTAATAGTTCCTAATCCAGTCAACACAATATTTGGAGTTATTCGATAGTCAAATGTCTATAACGTGTCTTAATATCCTATCGGCGGAATATATAACGTCAACGGCCCTGCAAAATTCAATTTGCCCAAGACCCGCACCCTCCCAGCGCCGGCCCTGATAAATCCTCACCTCTAATCTCGAAGCTTGATTAAAAATTCTCTAAATATCGAAAATATCGAAAAAACCGGGATTCCGGTATTCGTAAACTTCAATATCGAAAATACCGGTTTTGGCAAAAGGGACCAGTTTTGCGACCCCCAATCATGACCAACTGCATGACCAACTGCATGACCAACTGCATGACCAACTGCATGACCAACTGCATGACCAACTGCATGACCAACTGCATGACCAACTGCATGACCAACTGCATGACCAACTGCATGACCAACTGCATGACCAACTGCATGACCAACTGCATGACCAACTGCATGACCAACTGCATGGCCAACTGCATGACCAACTGCATGACCAACTGCATGACCAACTGCATGACCAACTGCATGATCAACTGCATGATCAACTGCAACAAAAAACGCTCTGTAAAGTAAAGAAAGATAGTAAATCAATTGAAATGAAATGAGCTAGACAATCTTTTGTCATTAAATATGACATAATGTACGGTTGTTATTATGTACCACAGTTTGAGACTCGTTGTGCCTTAGCAATTTTGGAGATTTTTTATATTATCTGGACCAGTGAATCTCAGGCTTTTTTCGGCCCCCTCACCCCTAACGCCCCCCCCCTACCTTTTTTTGCGTTTCCTCAAATATATAATGACTCAGGATAGTAGTATCTGTAGGGAAGATAAAGACGATATCAAATTAATGTTAAACATATCAAATGTCGAACACATAAAAGTCTAACATATAAAAGTCTAACATATAAAAGTCTAACACATATAAGTATTACATATAAAAGTCTAAAATATAAAAGTCTAACATATAGTCTAACATATAAAAGTCTAACATATATGAGTATTACATATAAAAGTCTAACATATAAAAGTCTTACTTATAAAAGTCTTACATATAAAAGTATAACATATGAAAGTCTAACATATGAAAGTCTAACATATAAAAGTCTAACATATAAAAGTCTAACATATAAAAGTCTAACATATAAAAGTCTAACATATAAAAGTCTAACATATAAAATTCTTAACTGAACATTAAATTAAAAGACAAAAGAACGCTTTAATTTAATTATTTCAGTACTAAGCCAAATGTCTCTACCATCAGTACAGCAGCTTTTTTGAAAAGTATGATAATTATTTAGTAGGCGTGGCAGATATTACCTTTAGTATACGAACTTACGTCTGCACTGCTCAAATATTCGTAATGTGCCAGGTTGGCGTAGTAAAGTGACACCTTTCGCCCAAAGTCTGGTTAAATGTAACTTAAACACTGACTAAAGTAACACTTTTCACCTAAAGTCTGGTTAAATGTAACTTAACCACTGACTAAAGTGACACTTTTCGCCCAAAATCTGGTTAAATGTAACTTAACCACTGAGTAAAGTGACACCTTTCGCCCAAAGTATGGTTAAATGTAACTTAACCACTGAGTAAAGTGACACCTTTCGCCCAAAGTCTGGTTAAATGTAACTTAACCACTGAGTAAAGTGACACCTTTCGCTCAAAGTCTGGTTAAATGTAACTTAACCACTGAGTAAAGTGACACCTTTCGCCCAAAGTCTGGTTAAATGTAACTTAACCACTGAGTAAAGTGACACCTTTCGCTCAAAGTCTGGTTAAATGTAACTTAACCACTGAGTGAAGTGACAACTTTCGCCCAATGTCTGGATAAAGGTTACTTAACAAGTCTCCATAACAAACACTTTCAGAACTTTTGGTATGTATATTTATGTGTCAACAATCTTACATCAACAATGGTGTTCTTATCCACCGTCTACAGTAAGTGTTCTGAATTCAAACCCGGAGTTGGAGTCCCGTAAGGCGCATACAATGACAATTCCTGCAACCGTACCCATCCCTGGTCGTCTTGACATCGAGTCTTGCTACTGGATATGGTGGGCCCCGACGAGAGAGTGAGATTGGCGCCGCACAACTCTTCCTCACCTTAAACACAAGTCACTAGAGCAAGTCATCAGTCACCGGACGACTCGATGGTCATTGTCGATCCTCGACGGACGAGCAACATAAGTGTTCTTATCCAAGGTCTACAGTGAGTGTTCTTATCAACTGTCTACAGTCTACAGTAAGTGTTCTTATCCAAGGTCTACAGTGAGTGTTCTTATCAACTGTCTACAGTCTACAGTAAGTGTTCTTATCCAAGGTCTACAGTGAGTGTTCTTATCAACTGTCTACAGTCTACAGTAAGTGTTCTTATCCAAGGTCTACAGTGAGTGTTCTTATCAACTGTCTACAGTCTACAGTAAGTGTTCTTATCCAAGGTCTACAGTGAGTGTTCTTATCAACTGTCTACAGTCTACAGTAAGTGTTCTTGTCTTTGGCATCATCTCGATACACTGGAGTATCTCTTCATCAAAATTACCAACGACTAAATATTGATTTTTGGATATTAAACTATCTGAAATTTTTAAGAAGGTCTGAAAATAGCCCAGGCATATTTGTGTGTAACATTTTCACATGATCACAAGATACTTTCATATAATCGGTTTTGTTGTTTCTTAAAAAATTCTCTTCCCACTTTGTGGACTTAAGTTGACCAGTTATCGCCCGTGCGAACAGTCAGTTGTGAGACAGAGAGTAGAGAATATTAATTAAATTGTAATAAAGAATGACGTCATCTCCCTGCAAGTGTATAATTCACTAAATGGAAATTTGCAAATCTGTCTGACAATAGCAATGCGCTGTCTGATTCTTATTGAGTCAGCCCCGAGAGATGCATTTTTTTTTTAATGACTTAGAGCCAACTAGCTTCTGGCAGTGACTGACACTTGAGTTTTGATTGCCAGTGAACTTTTGGTGAACTTTTGATGGTGGTGGTGACGGTGATGGCGTTGGTGTTGGTGATGGTGGTCGTAATGGTGGTGGTGGTTGTGATGGTGGCGGTGGATTCGATGGTCATTGTGATGGTGATGGTGGTTGTGATGGTGATGTGTGGCGATGCTGATATTGATGGTGATGGTGGTGGTGATAAGATGAGATGATGATGATGGCGATGGTGGGGGTGATGGTTATGGCGGGAACGTCATTTGGGTAGGGCAGGAAGGCGCATTTGACCCACCTCCCAAATTCGCAGGTTTTATTTAATAATAATAATAATTATTATTATTATTATTATTATTATTATTATTTAAAAGCACGCTTCATCCCCAAAGGCTCGAAGCACGATACATAACCACATTGAAGTACACAATGCATCATCACAAAAACTACATACGAGAATATCCATTCTAAGTCTTTCATACCTTGCAACCATAAACAACACAGGCCAATATACATCTACACAATAATAGCTAGATAAACATCCAGGAGCGTAACTGAGTTTTGACGCCCTTGGCTAATTTATTTTTGCGCCCTTTTCTTTAAATAAATATTTAAAAATTAGAGATTTAGCGGCGCCCTTTTGAAATGGCGCTGGACGGCGTCCTTGGCAACTCCCCACTGTAGACAACATCAACTCAGCAGGTGTTTGCGAAATAGATAAATCTTCAAAGCAGTTTTGAAAGACTCCAGTGTCTGGCAGTTTCTGATAGCGATAGGAAGAGTGTTCCAAATTGTTGGGCCAGCAAATGCGAAAGTGCGCCCCTCGTAAGTCTCAAGACGAACACGTAGTATCGAGAGTTTGCCACTATCAAATGAGCAGAGTTGTCTAGTGGGTACATAAGGCGTCAGTAGCGCGTTGAGATAGGACGGTGCCAGGTCATGCAAGTAGCGGTAGCACAGAGTTGCAATGTTGTGCTCTATGCGAGCGCGGACCGCCAGCCAGTGCAACTCTCTCAGAAGTGTTTTAGCATGGTCAAATTTGCGTTTTTCATGAACAATGCGAGCCTCATTATGGATATGGGGGGGTTATGGTGGGTGGTGGGGTGGTGATGAGGGTGGTGATGAGGGTGGTGAAGGGTGGTGATGGTGGTGTAGTGATCGTGGTGATGGTAGTGTAGTGATTGTGGTGATGGTGGTGATGGGGGTGGTGATGGGGTTGGTGATGGTGGGTGGTGATGAGTTGGTGATGGAGTGGTGATCGGGATGGTGATGGGGTTGATTATAATAGTGGTGATCGGAGTTGTGATGGTGGTGATGGGATGGTGATGGGGTGGTGATGGCTGGGGATGGGATGGTGATGTGGTAGTGATTGGGTGGTGATGGTGGGGATTGTGGTGTACTGATGCTGGTGATGGGGTGTAATGGGGTGGTGATGGGATGTTGATGAGGGTGATGATGTCGTGATGGTGGTGATGGTGGTGATGGGGTGGTGATGACGGGTTGGTGATTGGGTGGTGATGTTGATGTAAAGGTTGTGGTGATGGTGGTGAAGATGGCGGTGGTCATCGTGGTAATAGGTTATGATGGGGGTGGTGATGGTTGTGTATTGATGATGGTTGATGGGGGTGGTGATGGGGTGATGGAATAGTGATGGTGGTGTGGTGATGCTGGTGATCTGATGTTGGTGTGGTAATGGTGGTGTAGGGATGGTGGTGGTGATGGTGGTGGTGGGTTGGTGATGGTGATAATGGGATAGTGTTGGTGGTGTGGTGATTGGTGATATGGTGATGCTGGTGTGGTGATCGTTGTGATGGGGGTGTTTATACTTTCGTTAACTGATCATATTTATCAAGTTTCCCTTTGCACTCTCATTGTTCACTCCCTTTTCACGTCTGACGTAATTTGTATTATTTCTGAACCAAAACAAAAAAAATGTCATGATGATAAATCAATAAATGAGTCATTACTTCTTGGATTTCCCCTGTTTGCACGATGGTTGCCATATTTAGTAATGCATTGCCTTATATAGATTTTAAATAAATATTTTTTTATTTGAAAAAAACTGACTACGAAAACAAGCAATGATATTAATGTATATCACCAGAGTGGATCAACGTAAAGATATTATATTTCTTTCTCTGTCTGGCACCTGGAGCAGCTAGAGTTTTTTGGCGCCCCCAGGGGTGGTACTTGATTTTGGCACCCTTTATCAACGAAAGACTATAAGGCACACCGAATCAATGTAAAAAATTAAGCTATACAATAAATGACGCCCTAAATTACGAGAGCCCGGAGTGGACTATCCCCTTTGGCTACTTATCTTACTCCCTTGATGCCCAGTGAACGTGTACTAGATACTCAGCGGCGCTCCTTTAGAGACTGGTTACCACCGCAGTGTGAGCATTTTACGGCAAGCATATCCCGTTAGCCATACCTGGTTGCGTATTGTTGGAAAGGTCAAAGGCTGTTCATGGCATGTCCAATAAATACATTTTCAACTATATGTCAGTCCACGAGACTTTGTTTTTATGTCGACAATAGCAATAAAAAGTCATCACATTCTTTTCAAATTGTTCATCTCATCATTTCTATTCTTTTTATCCTCACTCTGATATTCTGAATTCACCAGCCACCCTTAGGTAGTCCCAGCGTTTTCCTAGATCTACTGAAAATTTTACTGGCCCCTTTGGCCATTTTACCCACTTTGATAACCGCTGGTCTAGACAGGCACTCACACGCCCACCTTGAGAACCACTGGTCTAGACAGACATTCAAACCCCTCCCACTCAATTTCCCAGTCATCAATAATGTTTATTGTGTTAGGGGAGATCAAGATTGGACAAAAAAAAAACAAAAAAAAAACTTAAGCTCTCGTTTTTGTTGTTTTTTTTTTGTGTTGTTTTTGTTTTTGTTTTTTTGTTCAATCTTGAAACATGGCGTCTTCCGGGATGTTTGAGGTCACACAGCTACTCTCGGAACTTCCGTTTAACTTGCGCAGACAAACAGGTTTTAATGGATGTCATTTCACATATACAATTATCACTCTAAGCCTGGAGGGGGTCACGTTCTGTTGTGATTGCTTTTCACCTGGGCTTGCTTGACCTGGGTCATTCTTTCCAGATCACAACGCGACGTCACGGTTCGCTGCACGTCTCTATCCCGTTCAGATCCCATCACCTTGTGTATTGTTGGCTGTTGATTTGTTGTCCCGATACTGGGGATACTGCCTTGTGATGCTTGATTGTTGGCATGGTGGCGAAAATGATTCCTTCATCTAAAACAACGATTCTCACATGGTAAACTTGGACACAGAATTGTTTGGTGTTTGAAGAGATTGTTTTACCTTATAACATACTCTGTAATATATCTTTACTATCCCCAGTTCGCCTCTATTCATCACTGTTCCTAAGGCCCTAACTACCAACTCATCCCACCCACTTCAACATTATTATCCCAATTTTCTTCACAGTCTCTTTTGAGGGCCGTCTTAACACCATCAGGGGACCTTGGTAAAGTAATGGGCTGAGGCCTCCCTTCCTCTCCAGGAGTGTCTACACAGCGGGGACAGGAAGCAGTGGCAGGTAAAACGCCCCCCCCCCCCCCAACCAAAAAAAATAATAATAAAAATTCTACTGGTAAGAAAATTAATTTGGGAAAATAAAAGCAATAAAATTTTATTTGGAGTGGAAAAGATTTTGTCTTTGGAATATAAAATATTTTTATATTTTTTAGGTTAAAAGTGGCTCCCCCTGAGGGTACGAGCATAGTTTTTCCCCTAGACTCCATTTAGTAAAACTAGGCTTAATAGCAATATATACCAAACTAAAAGAAAATCTTGTTTTTATAAGTCGACGAAAAAATATTTCAATTAATAGCATTCGGTGATTTTTTTATTTAATTTTTTTTTTTACATAAGATGTTTGTACTGTCACTTTAAAAGGGAGGGGGGGGGGGGAGTGGAGCAGAAATGGAGGGCGCCGAAGGCTTCCACGGAGATGGAGTTTGGGGAGGAAGCTCAGTGAGCCCTTCCCTCAAAAATGGGTGAGAAATTCGTAATGCAGTGGTGCATTTTGGCGCATCTCTGAATTTATATTTGCGTCACTGTGCACATAGGCTTAATGGGCGAGTGACAGAGGAGATGCTAGTGGACATTTGAGTTCCCTTGACCTGGTTATGAAAATTCTTTATTTTTATTTGCTTTTAATCGTAATGTTATGTAAAATTTATATTTCAAACTAAATGTCGACGCTACTTAATTAATAATATATTTATAAATTCCGTTCACGACAACAACAACATAATTAAATCTTGTGTCAGTTGGATGGCATAAATTGGGGGGGGGGCAATCTTGTGTTAGCTTGGATGGCGTAAAAGTTTCCTGTTCTAGGAAGTCTATGGGCGCTCGTTAATTTAATTCTTTTTTTTTCATTGTCACAAACCCATCCCCCACCCCCTGACTCGGCCCCCCCCCAGGAGGATTTTTCAAATGTTCGATCTGTCTAGGGATCAATGTTGTCTCGCTTCAAGTATCCAGGTCGCCTGGAAGCCATACATGGATTACGTTCTTTTTTTTGCTTTATGTATCGCCTTATCCACATGTATCCAGTCTTTCGCTACACGTCTCATTATACACTATAGTTATGGTCAAATATTCATTTGGTGTGCATCGTTCTCAAAATAGTATACCGCACGTTAAAATAATGTTAAAACAACAAGATCGGATTTAGAGAGAAAATGTACGTCAGCGACGTCATGATTCCTGAACTCCTCTTGCTATTCGCCCCCGAGCTACCATCTGAATCTCATCAAATTTAATTTTAAAACTATTTGAGGCATTGTAGGAATATCAACTTCTATCCTATCAAGTTTGACGTTACTTGGATAATGCAAAATGTCGGGGGGGTTTTTCGGTTTAACAAAAGATCCCCCCCCCCCGGCCAACCTAGAATGATTCCTGATAAGATTTGTTAAAGAATTTTTGACGTTTCGAGGTATTTTGATGGTATCCGACTCAACTTTGTCACAGGTCACGTTTTAGGTGGAAGTGGTCAATTGTTTCGGGTCATGCTTTAAGTTGACAGGAAGTGGTCAATTATTTCGGGTCTTTTTTATTTTGTGGTTGTTGTGATTGAACGTGACAATATATATATATATTTATATATCATGGGCGCCCGCAGAAAACTTTCTGGGGGGGGGGGGGGAAAAAATTTACTTTCTCTTTATTTTCTCGTTACTTTAATAAATTTTGTGTCTATTTTTGTCTAAAAATTTTCTATCCAATCAATCCAGGAGGGGGGGGGGGGCAAGTGCCCCACCTTGCCCCTATCTGCAGGCGCCCATGATATATATATATCACCACACTTCCTTTGATAGTATAGTCAGGGGTTCCTTAACTATGGCCCGTGGTCCAGATATGACCCTCCAGGTGTCATTAATCCAGCCCACCTGCCAACCGTAGTTTATCTGGCTGGCAAAGACTAGTGTGGAACCGAACAGTATGCCTCTCAATAGACTTACTTCCCCTCGACATACTATCACGTTTATACAGGATATAATTTCCCTTTGTTTTAATCATGCAATTTTTAAAGTTGTTAGTTCAGTCACTACAAATAATATATGTGCATAGATGTGTGCTGTGTGCATATTTTTTTTCATATTGTATTCAAACTATAATCCAGCCCCCGACAGTGTCTGTTGACACTCAGTTGGACGCATGTTTAAATGGTTTGGGGACCCCTATCATCATCCTTATCTTCTAAGCCATTGAAGTACGAAACTGTTGGGTTGTATTTCAATGGTTTTATAGAAATCTTTTCAGCCACGTGGCATGTGGTGAAGCGGGTGTGCTTCGAAGGTTTATTGGTTTTGACATTTCTTTCCGACCGCTCTTTCAGCGCCACTCATGCTACGGAGCTCAACTTATTTTGGTACGCAGCTTAATCTCGTGTGAAATCGTAATCATACAGACTAGGAGATATGACCCGGTGTAACGTGGAAAATAACGCCAGGCGTTCTGCGATTTGTTTGTACCTGCTAATGCGAAGTTTCAACCTCTAAACCGTCCAACTTTAACGTATAAAAATAATCGTGTTTTTATGGGGTGTTTTTTATCACTTAAAATTAAACAAAGAAACAAAGTAGGTAGGGCAATATTCCATGCCCTGTAAATGTATATTTAGGTAACAGTTTATCGTATCCGTGCATAAATGATATTTTCAATTTAATCTGGTTCGATTTCCGTAATAGAATACAAAATACGATCACTGATTTTTTTATTTTTTTTTAAGAATCCACCTTTACATGGCCGAGTTACCTCCTCATATTTACTAGAATACATGAACCGATGTTACCGGGTTATTAAAGGTAGGAATTTTGCGATACTTTCTACCTGCTCTTTCGAAGTCTCAACACCTACCAATCCAATGTTTACCTATTACATAACTGAAACCGGTTTTGATGTTATGCATACTCATAAAAACAACAAGACAAAGACAATATTCCACGTCATTGAAATGTATATTTGGTAAATAATTATTCAGGATTCTTTATTTTATAAGAATTATCTATGAATCTATGTAATGCTTACGTTTCTAGCATCATTTAGTTCACAGAAATATTTATTTATTTATGTATTTATTTAGGCATTTTATATAGCGCTTATCATAAAGCTCTAAGCGCTTTACAATTATTAAAACATGTAAACTAAGTAAATACAAATGAGACACTAGGATAGTAACTACTATTCTATAGAAACAATGAAAATGGCTATAAAAAGAGGACACTTTGACACTTCAGGATTAAACCGAAACAGAAAATAAGGTAGGGCAAGGAGGGTGCATCACAGGTCATAGGCGGACCTAAACAGATGAGTTTTAAGGGACTTTTTGAAAATGGACGAGGTTTCACTATGACGTATATGGAAGGGGAGCTGGTTCCAGAACGTGGGCCCATGGAAGCAGAAGGAGCGTTCATCTTCCATATTACATTGGACTACCCCCTCCCCCGTTTTCTCAACCCTGAATTCTATTTTATTTAACTAAAAAATCTTTCAAAATATCCTTAATTAACAACAAAATATCTATAAAGCATTTTAAATATCTTTAACATTAAATGAATTTGTTATAATGGTATCTTCATTAATAATGTAACCAAACTTTTCCCTACCTTTTCTACTATATTATCTGAAAATCGTAAAACACTGAATTCTTTTATCATAGAAGAATCTCTTGACCCATTTTCACGTCTGGAACAGCCTAAAGTGTTGGGTTTTTTTTTTTTTTTTTTTTTAAAAAGAAATATGATTAATCTAACAAAAATGTACACACCCACTTCTCCATGAACTTTACGTTTTGCAAAGTGGAAACAAAAATACATTTTCATCGCTTGAAAGAAAATCGTAACCCACTTTTTTGTTCACGCCCATGAACTTTAAAGGAAAAAAGATATGGCCATAATATCAGATTACATTTTCTCGTGTGTAAAATTATTTGATTTTGAGAGAATTTTGTGTTTTTATTTTTTTGAGCTATAGGTACAAGTGTGTCAATTTCCCTCCCCCCTCCCTCCCCCCACGTTTGGTCAACGCCCCTGGAACTATATTTTCTTAATTAATGTAACAAATAAGAAAATGTAGTGCATCTTTCTCGGGACTGTATTTCCACTGGATTTAAAGCTGGTGTCATTTTGCGTACACTATTCTCTTCCCTTGATGGATGTTAATCAAAGAAGGTTAATTATTGATCTAATTCATACCTTTCTTCTTTGGCGTATCTTATTCTGCCTCGGGCAAAAGGAGATTATCGAATCGCCAACCCCCTCCTCTTTTTTTTTCATAGTTCTTAATCAACTTTAATAAAATCATCCACGGGATCATAGTCCCCTACGTACGCAGCCACACATTAGTTGTACGCAACCACACAATTAGTTGTACGCAACCACACAATTAGTTGTACGCAACCACACATTAGTTGTACGCAACCACACATTAGTTGTACGCAACCACACATTAGTTGTACGCAACCACACATTAGTTGTACGCAACCACACATTAGTTGTACGCAACCACACATTAGTTGTACGCCTCTGAAATTGATTAAAATTATCAAGCCCTAGCACACTTTAACACGCTTTGTTCTACATCTTGTATACAACAATTTAGTTCTACATCTTCTATACAACAATTTAGTTCTACATCTTGTATACAACAATTTTGTTCTACATCTTGTATACAACAATTTAGTTCTACATCTTCTATACAACAATTTAGTTCTACATCTTCTATACAACAATTTAGTTCTACATCTTGTATACAACAATTTAGCTCTACATCTTCTATACAACAATTTAGTTCTACATCTTCTATACAACAATTTAGTTCTACATCTTGTATACAACAATTTAGTTCTACATCTTCTATACAACATTTTAGTTCTACATCTTCTATACAACAATTTAGTTCTACATCTTCTATACAACAATTTAGTTCTACATCTTCTATACAACATTTTAGTTCTACATCTTCTATACAACAATTTAGTTCTACATCTTCTATACAACAATTTAGTTCTACATCTTCTATACAACAATTTAGTTCTACATCTTGTATACAACAATTTAGTTCTACATCTTCTATACAACAATTTAGTTCTACATCTTCTATACAACAATTTAGTTCTACATCTTCTATACAACAATTTAGTTCTACATCTTGTATACAACAATTTAGCTCTACATCTTCTATACAACAATTTAGTTCTACATCTTCTATACAACAATTTAGTTCTACATCTTGTATACAACAATTTAGTTCTACATCTTCTATACAACATTTTAGTTCTACATCTTCTATACAACAATTTAGTTCTACATCTTCTATTCAACAATTTAGTTCTACATCTTCTATACAACAATTTAGTTCTACATCTTGTATACAACAATTTAGTTCTACATCTTCTATACAACATTTTAGTTCTACATCTTCTATACAACAATTTAGTTCTACATCTTCTATACAACAATTTAGTTCTACATCTTCTATACAACATTTTAGTTCTACATCTTCTATACAACAATTTAGTTCTACATCTTGTATACAACAATTTAGTTCTACATCTTCTATACAACAATTTAGTTCTACATCTTGTATACAACAATTTAGTTCTACATCTTCTATACAACAATTTAGTTCTACATCTTCTATACAACAATTTAGTTCTACATCTTGTATACAACAATTTAGTTCTACATCTTCTATACAACAATTTAGTTCTACATCTTCTATACAACAATTTAGTTCTACATCTTCTATACAACAATTTAGTTCTACATCTTCTATACAACAATTTAGTTCTACATCTTCTATACAACAATTTAGTTCTACATCTTCTATACAACAATTTAGTTCTACATCTTCTATACAACAATTTAGTTCTACATCTTCTATACAACAATTTAGTTCTACATCTTCTATACAACAATTTAGTTCTACATCTTCTATACAACAATTTAGTTCTACATCTTCTATACAACAATTTAGTTCTACATCTTCTATACAACAATTTAGTTCTACATCTTCTATACAACAATTTAGTTCTACATCTTCTATACAACAATTTAGTTCTACATCTTCTATACAACAATTTAGTTCTACATCTTCTATACAACAATTTAGTTCTACATCTTCTATACAACAATTTAGTTCTACATCTTCTATACAACAATTTAGTTCTACATCTTCTATACAACAATTTAGTTCTACATCTTCTATACAACAATTTAGTTCTACATCTTCTATACAACAATTTAGTTCTACATCTTCTATACAACAATTTAGTTCTACATCTTCTATACAACAATTTAGTTCTACATCTTCTATACAACAATTTAGTTCTACATCTTCTATACAACAATTTAGTTCTACATCTTCTATACAACAATTTAGTTCTACATCTTCTATACAACAATTTAGTTCTACATCTTCTATACAACAATTTAGTTCTACATCTTCTATACAACAATTTAGTTCTACATCTTCTATACAACAATTTAGTTCTACATCTTCTATACAACAATTTAGTTCTACATCTTCTATACAACAATTTAGTTCTACATCTTGTATACAACAATTTAGTTCTACATCTTCTATACAACAATTTAGTTCTACATCTTCTATACAACAATTTAGTTCTACATCTTCTATACAACAATTTAGTTCTACATCTTCTATACAACAATTTAGTTCTACATCTTCTATACAACAATCTAGTTCTACATCTTCTATACAACAATTTAGTTCTACATCTTCTATACAACAATCTATTTCTACATCTTCTGCATAAAAATTTAGTTCTATGCAGAATGCCGTATATTGAAATATTATGGTTAATTATTTTAAAATTAAAATCTATACCAAAGTTCAAATCTTTAACATAATTGATTTTTTAGATATTGATATCAAAACGAACCTATTGCAACTTCATATGGTTTGTTCCTATTTGGATCTGTGTTAAATGTATTAGTGAGTAATGTTAGTGAGTGAGTGGTATTTAATTTATGAATTAGTGAGTGGTGTTTGATAAGTGAATTAGTAAGTGGTGTTTATAAGTGAATTAGTGAGTGGTATTTGATTAGTGAATTAGTGAGTGGTGTTTGATAAGTAATTAGTGAGTGGTATTTGATTAGTGAATTAGTGATTGGTATTTGATTAGTGAATTAGTGAGTGGTGTTTGATAAGTGAATTAGTGAGTGGTGTTTAATTTATGAATTTGTGAGTGGTGTTTGATAAATGAATTAGTGAGTGGTGTTTAATTTATGAATTTGTGAGTGGTGTTTGATAAATGAATTAGTGAGTGGTATTTGACAAGTGAATTAGTGAGTGGTGTTTGATAAATGAATTAGTGAGTGGTATTTGATTAGTGAATTAGTGAGTGGTGTTTGATAAGTGAATTAGTGAGTGGTATTTAATGAAGAATTTGTGAGTGGTGTTTGATAAATGAATTAGTGAGTGGTATTTGACAAGTGAATTAGTGAGTGGTATTTGATTAGTGAATTAGTGATTGGTGTTTGATAAGTGAATTAGTGAGTGGTGTTTGATGAGTGAATTAGTGATTGGTATTTGATTAGTGAATTAGTGAGTGGTGTTTGATAAGTGAATTAGTGAGTGGTGTTTGATTAGTGAATAAGTGAGTGGTGTTTGATAAATGAATTAGTGAGTGGTGTTTAATTTATGAATTTGTGAGTGGTGTTTGATAAATGAATTAGTGAGTGGTATTTGACAAGTGAATTAGTGAGTGGTGTTTGATAAATGAATTAGTGAGTGGTATTTGATTAGTGAATTAGTGAGTGGTGTTTGATAAGTGAATTAGTGAGTGGTATTTAATGAAGAATTTGTGAGTGGTGTTTGATAAATGAATTAGTGAGTGGTATTTGACAAGTGAATTAGTGAGTGGTATTTGATTAGTGAATTAGTGATTGGTGTTTGATAAGTGAATTAGTGAGTGGTGTTTGATGAGTGAATTAGTGATTGGTATTTGATTAGTGAATTAGTGATTGGTGTTTGATAAGTGAATTAGTGAGTGGTGTTTGATTAGTGAATAAGTGAGTGGTGTTTGATAAGTGAATTAGTGAGTGGTGTTTAATTTATGAATTTGTGAGTGGTATTTGATAAATTAATTAGTGAGTGGTATTTGATTAGTGAATTAGTGAGTGGTGTTTGATAAGTGAATTAGTGAGTGGTATTTAATTTATGAATTAGTGAGTGGTGTTTGATAAATGAATTAGTGAGTGGTATTTGACAAGTGAATTAGTGAGTGGTATTTGATTAGTGAATTAGTGAGTGGTGTTTGATAAGTGAATTAGTGAGTGATGTTTGATTAGTGAATTAGTGAGTGGTGTTTGATAAGTGAATTAGTGAGTGATGTTTGATAAGTGAATAGTGAGTGGTGTTTGATAAGTGAATTAGTGAGTGGTGTTTGATAAGTGAATTAGTGAGTGGTGTTTGATAAGTGAATTAGTGAGTGGTGTTTGATAAGTGAATTAGTGAGTGGTGTTTGATAAGTGAATTAGTGAGTGGTGTTTGATAAGTGAATTAGTGAGTGGTGTTTGATAAGTGAATTAGTGAGTGGTGTTTGATAAGTGAATTAGTGAGTGGTGTTTGATAAGTGAATTAGTGAGTGGTGTTTGATAAGTGAATTAGTGAGTGGTGTTTGATAAGTGAATTAGTGAGTGGTGTTTGATAAGTGAATTAGTGAGTGGTGTTTGATAAGTGAATTAGTGAGTGGTGTTTGATAAGTGAATTAGTGAGTGGTGTTTGATTAGTGAATAAGTGAGTGGTGTTTGATAAGTGAACTAGTGAGGGGTATTTGTTAAGTGAATTAGTGAATGGTGTTTGATTAGTGAATTTAGTGAGTGGTTTTTGATAATTGCTTAAAAAGCGTTTTAAGTACAGTTTTTATACTTTTTAAAATTAATAAAAGCACAATTTTTAGGAAGGAAAAATAAATAACAACTTTTGAATGTTAATATACAAAGCTAACATTAAGTAGGGTGTACAGAATTAATTTATCAATCAATCAATCGCATTTATAAATGTGTTTTAAAAATGGATGGGGGAAAATATTAGTTCTGTTTCACGCTGTTATTAACTTAAGTAAATTTAAAGCTTGAGATTTGCCAGTTTAAGTTTTTAAAAGATTATTCCAACATTTCTTTCTTTGAGATCAAATGAAAATTGACTTTGATATTGTTTGAAGACACTTGGGTAAACACAAAATTAAATGTAATTTCGCAATATTTACAACCTAAAATTAAAATTAAAAAACAGAAGATGCATGGGTTTTATATATCATCATATTTTAAATGATACAAGAGGACTGACACGCAAGATGTATCAATTATGGAATTACGTCTTGCCCAAGCGTGGAGGCGAAATTCAGGAATGAGAATAAAGTCAGAAAAATGTTGAGTAGCATATGTCCGTATGAAATCAATCAAATCCCATCTGCCAATTTTATTATCTTATTTAAATGTGTCATTTCCTGTTGATCTCCTCCCCCAAAATTCTTTAGACTTTATTACAAGCTTCCTTAGTGACGCCTTCATGTTGAATTTGAATGACTTCCGGTCTAAGCTATGTTTTGATTCTACACACTGTTGCTTTTATTGTTTTTGCTGATGAAGGCTTTTAAGCCGAGATGTTCTTTTAATTTTCTCTTGTCGTTGTGAAGGCTTTCACAAAGCATTTTATGGATACGTCATACAAAAATAACTGTCATAATAATTCTTCCCCGGTCACAATGAGATACAAATCGCAAGGCTTCAAGGGTCTTTAAAATGTCCAGAGAAGATAAAAAAATATTTGAGGACCGCTGATCTATGAGAATCTACAAATGTTTTCCTCTGGAAGTTAGCGCAGGTTAGGTTTTATTAAACGTTTGTAAGATGTTTGGTGCGAGTGCCTGCTGTTTCTACGCCGTTTGTAAGATGTTTGGTGCGAGTGTCTGCTGTTTCTACGCCGTTTGTAAGATGTTTGGTGCGAGTGTCTGCTGTTTCTACGCCGTTTGTAAGATGTTTGGTGCGAGTGTCTGCTGTGTCTACGTTGTTTGTAAGATGTTTGGTGCGAGTGTCTGCTGTTTCTACGCCGTTTGTAAGATGTTTGGTGCGAGTGTCTGCTGTGTCTACGCCGTGAAGTTTGTTGTTAGACAAACCAACTAAACGGAACTAAGAATTGCAGGTCTAGTTTCTTGAACAGCTATTCAACGGGTGGCAGTAGGCAATGTGCCAATACATTTCAATGAAACATTTTAGATCTATCGATCCACCATACATCAAACCATACATATATATATATATCTAGCTATCAATGAAAATATCAACCTACCTGTAAAGCTTTCTACCTGTCTACACCTGTCTATAAATAGATCAACTTACCTACCTGCCTACTTGCCTAGGAGAATGACTAGCTATTTATCTACCTATCAGTCTACTTACCTACCTCCAGTCTACTTCCTAGCTACCCATTCATCCTAATTTACAGGTGATCCTGTAATTTACAGGTGATCCATTTAATCGCCATCACCCCGCCCACCCATTCAACACCTTCCACCCATTTAAACCCCTCCCACCATTCCCACCCATTTAAACCCCTCCCACCCATTCAAACCCCTCCCACCCATTCAAACCCCGCCCACCCATTCAAACCCCTTCCACCCATTCAAACCCCTCCCACCCATTCAAACCCCTCCCACCCATT
>CAXITT010000050.1:1336628-1354533 GCA_964033795.1 Lymnaea stagnalis | reverse complement strand
CCCCCGCCCACCCATTCCACCCCCGCCCGCCCTACTATCCACACTCCACCTACCCTTTCAAACCCCGCCGACCCATTCAAACTCCGCCCACCCATTCAACCCCGCCCACCCATTCACACCCCGCCCCTTGCCACGACTCTATTTGTAACGCTAGTGCACTTGTGTCATCCCGTGTTGAACATACACAACCCCAATGATTGTTTCACCCCATTCCCCCATCCGACATGTCTACAGTTACCCCTACGGTTCTCACGCCGTGTGGTCGCTACCTAAATATTTTCCCAGCAGATGTCATCATGGGGCAGTGTTATTTTAGCCTAAAAAATGTGCTACCGGTGATAGAGAGTGTTATACAACGACTCTTTCATTGGGTTATACACAACAAACAAACAAAAAAAAAATGCTGGAAATTAATTTTTTTTATATGATTCTATTTTGAGATATCCAATGTTGTACCTCTGCTTGGTGAGATATCCAATGTTGTACCTCTGCTTGGTTTTCAACACCAATTAATAACACTCTCTTTGTGCGATCGTATTTCTTAAAGTCGCTTTACAAACAACCTTGACCCAGATAGTTCGTTCTGATGGACACTGATGACAAGCATAAAATCTCGATCCGTCGTCTGGTCAGGCTTGATCAATTGTATGTAAGCAATCATTCATATAGACCAACGACTCGGTGTAGAACAGAATAAGATTGTATAATTTCTGAGAGAATAAAATCAGTAATTTTAATTTGACTGATTCCAAAACAGTGGAACCGTGCCTCAGGACGGACTAAGTTGAATAAATTGTCTAAATTGACTAAATTATCTAAATTGAATAAATTGTCTAAATTGAATAAATTGAATAAATTGAATAAATTGTCTAAATTGAATAAATTGTCTAAATTGACTAAATTGTCTAAATTGACTAAATTGTCTAAATTGAATAAATTGTCTAAATTGAATAAATTGTCTAAATTGAATAAATTGTCTAAATTGACTAAATTGTCTAAATTGAATAAATTGTCTAAATTGACTAAATTGTCTAAATTGAATAAATTGTCTAAATTGAATAAATTGTCTAAATTGACTAAATTGTCTATATTAACTAAATTGTCTAAATTGACTAAATTGTCTAAATTGACTAAATTGACTAAATTGACTAAACTGGTCTCTCCTCGACATCGTGACAATCGGAGCCTCTTTACGGTTTCTCATTTCCCGAGGTTTCGTTCATCCGGGGAAAATAGTCACTCTCATCCAGGGATCCCAAGAAATCCCCAAGAAATCCAGAGAAATCCCCAAGAAATCCAGAGAAATCCCCAAGAAATCCAGAGAAATCCCCAAGAAATCCAGAGAAATCCCCAAGAAATCCAGAGAAATCCCCAAGAAATCCAGAGAATCCCCTAGAAATCTAGAGAAATCCCCTAGAAATCCAGAGAAATCCCCTAGAAATCCAGAGAAATCCCCTAGAAATCCAGAGAAATCCCCTAGAAATCCAGAGAAATCCCCTAGAAATCCAGAGAAATCCCCTAGAAATGCTGAGATCAAATGAGTTAATTAAAATGTTTATTGTTAACTCACGTTCTATTATAATGACAGGATGTTGTTTAGATGCTCCTTAATAAAAAAGAACAATTGTTTTATTTCATAAAATTACCTCACCTAAGTTTCCCAAAATCGACCTCTGGTCAAGGTTTGTAAAAACAACTACGCCACTTCCTTTTGTGACGTCCACGTTATTATGACTGCCAGTTTCAATTTGTTTTCCGAAACTTAAACACCTCTTAAACTTTATTATGTTTTTTTTTAAACACTCTTTATTACTCAGGAGAGTAGAGCAGCCCACCAAATGAGAATGACTTCTGGCCTGACAATGAGAGTATATGCATCAACTATCGTATCTTACAATGTAGAGATGGTGCTAGCGACAAACTGTTTACAGTGTGAAAATTTACAATTTGGAGATGGTGCTAGCGACAAATTCTGGGACAATCTTTTATGTAGATTTTTTAGATTGTTGTATAGTGTGACTCCATGCAGTGAACAAATAGAAATAACTGATGTATTATCCTAGATATTACCTATTTTGTACAGAACATTACCTAAATTATACGGAACGTTACCTAATTTATACTGGACGGTACCTACAGTATACTGAGCAGTAACTTATTTATCTTGGTATTTCTTACAGTACATTGTATGTAGCCATTACTGAATAAAGAGATGCATTACATCAGACATTTTCAAGAAACCCATTTGAACAGAAAACTTTGCTATTTTGATCATGTTAAAAAAGCCTGTTGAAATGTGCCAGCTATTGGAAAACCTAAAACTGTTAGAACAGCTGAACCCGAAAAGATCAACAAATAGATCACCAATTAGACCACCAAATAGATCTCACCAAATTGATCATCAAATACATCAACAAATAGATCTCAACAAATAGATCACCAAACAGATCACCAAATAGATCACCAAGTAGATCACCAAATAGACCACCAAATAGATCACCAAATAGATCACCAAATAGATCTCACCAAATTGATCACCAAATAGATCACCAAATAGATCACCAAATAGATCACCAAATAGATATCACCAAAAGGATCTCCAAATAGATCACCAAATAGATCACCAAATAGATCACCAAATAGATCTCACTAAATAGATCCCCAAATAGATCACCGAATAGATACCAAATAAATCACCAAATAGATCTCACCAATAAGATCTCACGAAATTGATCCCCAAATTGATCACCAAATAGATCACCAAACAGATCACCAAATAGATCACCAAACAGATCACCAAATAGATCACCAAATAGATCACCAAACAGATCACCAAATAGATCACCAAATAGATCACCAAATAGATCACCAAATAGATCACCAAATAGATCACCAAATAGATCACCAAATAGATCACCAAACAGATCACCAAATAGATCACCAAATAGATCACCAAACAGATCACCAAATAGATCACCAAACAGATCACCAAACAGATCACCGAATAGATCACCAAATAGATCACCAAATAGATCACCAAATAGATCACCAAACAGATCACCAAATAGATCACCAAATAGATCACCAAATAGATCACCAAATAGATCACCAAATAGATCACCAAATAGATCACCAAATAGATCGCCAAATAGATCTCACCAAATTGATCACCAAATTGATCACCAAACAGATCACCAAACAGATCACCAAATAGATCACCAAATAGATCTCACCAAATTGATCACCAAATAGATCACCAAATAGATCACCAAATAGATCACCAAATAGATCACCAAATAGATCACCAAAAGGATCACCAAATAGATATCACCAAAAGGATCACCAAATAGATATCACCAAAAGGATCACCAAATAGATATCACCAAAAGGATCACCAAATAGATCACCAAATAGATCACCAAATAGATCACCAAATAAATCACCAAATAGATCTCACCAATAAGATCTCACGAAATTGATCCCCAAATTGATCACCAAATAGATCAACAAACAGATCACCAAATAGATCACCAAACAGATCACCAAATAGATCACCAAATAGATCACCAAATAGATCTCACCAATAAGATCACCAAATAGATCACCAAACAGATCACCAAATAGATCACCAAATAGATCACCAAATAGATCACCAAACAGATCACCAAATAGATCACCAAACAGATCACCAAACAGATCACCAAATAGATCACCAAATAGATCACCAAACAGATCACCAAATAGATCACCAAATAGATCACCAAATAGATCACCAAATAGATCACCAAATAGATCACCAAATAGATCACCAAATAGATCACCAAACAGATCACCAAATAGATCACCAAATAGATCACCAAACAGATCACCAAATAGATCACCAAACAGATCACCAAATAGATCACCAAATAGATCACCAAATAGATCACAAAATAGATCACCAAACAGATCACCAAACAGATCACCAAACAGATCACCAAATAGATCACCAAATAGATCACCAAACAGATCACCAAATAGATCACCAAATAGATCACCAAATAGATCACCAAACAGATCACCAAATAGATCACCAAATAGATCACCAAACAGATCACCAAATAGATCACCAAATAGATCACCAAATAGATCACCAAACAGATCACCAAATAGATCACCAAAAGATCACCAAATAGATCACCAAATAGATCACCAAACAGATCACCAAATAGATCACCAAATAGATCACCAAATACATCACCAAATAGATCACCAAACAGATCACCAAATAGATCACCAAATAGATCACCAAACAGATCACCAAACAGATCACCAAATAGATCACCAAATAGATCACCAAATAGATCACCAAAAGGATCACCAAATACATATCACCAAAAGGATCTCCAAATAGATCACCAAATAGATCACCAAATAGATCTCACCAAATAGATCACCAAATAGATCAACAAATAGATCTCACCAAAAAGATCACTAAATAGATCCCCAAATAGATCACCAGATAGATACCAAATAAATCACCAAATAGATCTCACCAATAAGATCTCACCAAATTGATCACCAAATAGATCACGAAATAGATCACCAAATAGATCACCAAATAGATCACCAAATAGATCACCAAATAGATCACCAAATAGATATCACCAAATAGATATCACCAAATAGATATCACCAAATAGATATCACCAAATAGATCACCAAATAGATCACCAAATAGATCACCTCAACAACAAACTAGAACTTTCATTCAGCTAATTGTTGTAACTGCTAGTCCGTGTTTTGTTGTTGTTGTTTTTGTTGTTTTGGCGTGATACAATAAGGGGCCGGGTGGGGTTGGGACTAGAGGGGAGGGAAGTTCAATATTTCAGGAAATCCAATCCCTAACCTGATCATGGAGATCTCCCGTTCAACTGAAATCAATATGGCGGTTACGCTAACCCATTAAAAGGATTGATTCCTCGGGGTCGGGGTCAGTTGTGAGGGGAAGTGAGCCGAAACCACTGCTTGCAGTCAGGTTGTCGTGACACGTGTCCAGATGCTGATCTGTTGTGTGTAGCCAAGGGGAGAAAACAACGGGGGCCACGTCCTGGCGGAGTTATCTGATACGTTGTCATGCTGGGGGTCACGTGATCATACCTGCTCATGCAAACAAACAGAGAACATGGGATCTCAGGTCATCGGTTTGGGAGGGGTGGGGGGGGGGGTGTCGTCGGCAGCCTGTCTGGTGCTGGCCTCGTGATGACATCACTGGTCACAGAACAGCGGTCAACAGTAGGGAAGCNCCACGTCCTGGCGGAGTTATCTGATACGTTGTCATGCTGGGGGTCACGTGATCATACCTGCTCATGCAAACAAACAGAGAACATGGGATCTCAGGTCATCGGTTTGGGAGGGGTGGGGGGGGGGGGGTCGTCGGCAGCCTGTCTGGTGCTGGCCTCGTGATGACATCACTGGTCACAGAACAGCGGTCAACAGTAGGGAAGCGATGACAAGAGGCGGGCATGAGATGCGCTGACCGTGAATGCTGATTGGCATCTTGTGTTTTACCATGGCTCAACCAAGCCAGCGATGCGGAGAAATAAAAACTGGGCCACGTTGGATACTCTTGTTTGGTTAGAGTGAGATAAGGCCATGTTAACCGCGGTAGTAAGTCTGTCATTTTAAGTTCCGGGTCTCTGTCGGACGTCGCATCGCCCAGCTCCGATTAAACCCTTTTTAGCACGAAAATTATTAATGGCGAGTTTTATTCTCAACAATTTGAAATACATTTTGGGACAACGAATTAGAAGGATGTCATTGAGCGCATCAAATAAGCCAAGTACTCACACACGACCTGCCTAATTCAGCAAAGTATTCACACACGGCCTGCCAAATTCAGAAAAGTACTCATACATGTTCTGCCTAATTCAGCAAAGTACACACATATGGCCTGCCTAATTCAGCAAAGTACTTACACATGGCCTGCCTAATTCAGCCAACCACTCACACACTTGCTGCCTAATTCAGCAAAGTACTTACAAACTGGCTGCCTGATTCAGCCAAGTACGCACACACTGGCTACCTAATTCAGCAAAGTACTTACAAACTGGCTGCCTGATTCAGCCAAGTACGCACACACTGGCTACCTAATTCAGCCAAGTACTCACATAATATCTGGATAGTTCAGTCAAGTACTCACACACGGGCTGCATAATTCAGCCAAGTATTCACACACACTGGCAGCCTAATTCAGCCAACCACTCACACACTTGCTGCCTAATTCAGCCAAGTACTCATAAACACTGGACTGCCTAATTCAGCCAACCACTCACACACTTGCTGCCTAATTCAACCAAGTACTCACACACTGGGTTGAATAATTCAGCCAACCACTCACACACTGGGTTGACTAATTCAGCCAACCACTCACACACTTGCTGCCTAATTCAGCCAACCACTCACACACTTGCTGCCTGATTCAGCCAACCACTCACACACTGGGTTGACTAATTCAGCCAAGTACTCACACACTGGGTTGACTAGTTCAGCCAACCACTCACACACTTGCTGCCTGATTCAGCCAACCACTCACACACTTGCTGCCTCATTCAGCCAACCACTCACACACTGGGTTGACTAGTTCAGACGACGACCGTCTAGGGATGGCGCCAAATGTAAGAGACAGTCCTCTTTTGATGAAGCCATTTATGAAAGTACATTGAAAGTACAAGCTGTGGGGAATTTGAAAGTACATTGTTAGTACAAGCTGTGGGGATTTTGAAAGGACATTGAAAGTATAAGCTGTTGGGACTTTGAAAGGACATTAAAAGTACAAGCTGTGGGACTTTGAAAGTACATTGATAGTAATAGCTGTGTGGACTTTTAAAGGACATTGAAAAGTACAAGCTGTGGGGAATTTGAAAGGACATTGAAAAAGGACATTGAAAAGTACTTATTTCTTCTTCTTCTATATCTTAAGGGCCCATGATCAATTTATTGATCATTTTGGCTCCTATGCATGTAGATGGGGTTTGCAATGTTTCTGTTACTGGTGTTGATGAGGAAATCATGCACTAAGGGTTTGAAAGCTTGAGGCAATAGACACAAATGTGTCTAGTGTTGTCGCCTAAACCGTTCCTTTTGAAAGATTGTTCCAGTCCCTGATTGTCTTGGGCAGGAATGAGCAACTCCTATACTGGCTTCTTGGTAAACTAAAAAGGCGAAGCAACAAAACAACGGACGTGTTGGTTAAAACATTCATCTGGAAAAAAACAAGAATAAAAAATCCTCAAAAGAAATATTTCAAACATCCAACTGAAATGTTAGAACTGACTGTACCTGGACCAGGACGCTGTCTTTGTGACACGAATGACCATAAACATCCAACTGAAATGTTAGAACTGACTGTACCTGGGGCAGGACGCTGTCTTTTTGACACGAATGACCATAAACATCCAACTGAAATGTTAGAACTGACTGTACCTGGACCAGGACGCTGTCTTTGTGACACGAATGACCATAAACATCCAACTGAAATGTTAGAACTGACTGTACCTGGACCAGGACGCTGTCTTTGTGACACGAATGACCATAAACATCCAACTGAAATGTTAGAACTGACTGTACCTGGACCAGGACGCTGTCTTTGTGACACGAATGACCATAAACATCCAACTGAAATGTTAGAACTGACTGTACCTGGACCAGGACGCTGTCTTTGTGACACGAATGACCATAAACATCCAACTAAAATGTAAGAACCGTCTGTACCTGGGGCACGACGCTGTCTTTGTGACCTGAATGACCATAAACATCCAACTAAAATGTTAGAACTGTCTGCACCTGGACCAGGACGCTGTCTTTGAGACACGAATGACCATAAACATCCAACTGAAATTTTAGAACCGTCTGTACCTGGGCCAGGACGCTGTCTTTGTGACACGAATGACCATAAACATCCAACTAAAATGTTAGAACTGTCGGTACCTGGGGCAGGACGCTGTCTTTGTGATACGAATGACCATAAACATCCAACTAAAATGTTAGAACCGTCTGTACCTGAGCCAGGACGCTGTCTTTGTGACACGAATGACCATAAACATCCAACTGAAATGTTAGAACCGTCTGTACCTGAGCCAGGACGCTGTCTTTGTGACACGAATGACCATAAACATCCAACTGAAATGTTAGAACCGTCTGTACCTGGGGCAGGACGCTGTCTTTGTGACACGAATGACCATGAGCATCCAACTAAAATGTTAGAACCGTCTGTACCTGGGGCAGGACGTTGTCTTTGTGACACGAATGACCATAAACATCCAACTGAAATGTTAGAACCGTCTGTACCTGGGGTAGGGCGTTGTCTTTGTGACACGAATGACCATAAACATCCAACTGAAATGTTAGAACCGTCTGTACCTGGGACAGGACGCTGTCTTTGTGACGAATGACCGTAACTTTAAACAAGCTGACTTCCTATTCTTTCCTATATTCCCTTTAAAAAAAAAATAATAACTTTTTAAAAATAATAATTAAAAAAGGGGTTTTTAAATTGAGTGCTAAGTTATTTGATTTGAAGGAAGATTGAAATGAACACTTGTTGACTGTCATAAAAATGTCATATGTCATCTTAACCCAGCACTTTTCCTCGCCATTTCGATGTACTTTAATGTTGTTGTTTTTTGTCTGGAAGGTTGTGGAGGCGAGGATGGGGGAGGGGGAAGAGAGCTGACAAAATCAAAGTCTTACTCGCCTGAACCCAAAATAAATTTACTAACAATTTGATAAAAATTTAACAAACATTTAAATTTAATACACAATTTATACACATTTCATACATATATTATACACATTTCATACACAATTTATACACATTTAATCCACCTGTATATTTATAGTGCTCCTTAATTTAAATCTTCGTTAACTACTTTGGTGGATGATCATTCTGAACCCAGACAAACGTTAACATGGAATGATGTGAATGTTAACATCACCTTATTTTACTGTAATTTTACCATCAACTTATTCTACTGTAATTTTACTATCAACTTATTTTACTGTAATTTTACTATCAACTTATTCTACTGTAATTTTACCATCACCTTATTCTACTGTAATTTTACCATCAACTTATTCTACTGTAATTTTACTATCAACTTATTCTACTGTAATTTTACTATCAACTTATTCTACTGTAATTTTACTATCAACTTATTCTGCTGTAATTTTACTTTCAACTTATTCTACTGTAATTTTACCATCAACTTATTCTACTGTAATATTACTATTAACTTATTCTACTGTAATTTTACTATCAACTTATTCTTCTGTAATATTACCATCAATTTATTCTACTGTAATTTTACCATCAACTTATTCTACTGTAATTTTACCATCAACTTATTCTACGGTAATTTTACTATCAACTTACTCTACTGTAATTTTACCATCAACTTACTCTACTGTAATTTTACCATCAATTTATTCTACTGTAATTTTACCATCAACTTATTCTACTGTAATTTTACCATCAACTTATTCTACTGTAATTTTACCATCAACTTATTCTTCTGTAATATTACCATCAATTTATTCTACTGTAATTTTACTATCAACTTATTCTACTGTAATTTTACTATCATCTTATTCTACGGTAATTTTACTATCAACTTACTCTACTGTAATTTTACCATCAACTTATTCTACTGTAATTTTACCATCAACTTATTCTACTGTAATTTTACCATCAACTTATTCTACTGTAATTTTAATATCAACTTATTTTACTGTAATTTTACCATCAACTTATTCTACTGTAATTTTACTATCAACTTATTCTACTGTAATTTTACCATCACCTTATTCTACTGTAATTTTACCATCAACTTATTCTACTGTAATTTTACTATCAACTTATTCTACTGTAATTTTACTATCAACTTATTCTACTGTAATTTTACTATCAACTTATTCTACTGTAATTTTACTATCAACTTATTCTACTGTAATTTTACTATCAACTTATTCTACTGTAATTTTACTATCAACTTATTCTACTGTAATTTTACTATCAACTTATTCTACTGTAATTTTACTATCAACTTATTCTACTGTAATTTTACTATCAACTTATTCTACTGTAATTTTACCATCAACTTATTCTACTGTAATTTTACCATCAACTTATTCTACTGTAATTTTAATATCAACTTATTCTACTGTAATTTTACCATCAACTTATTGTACTGTAATTTTAATATCAACTTATTCTACTGTAACCAAAACAACTTCCTGTTGTTTCAAACATGCACATAAGGAAGTGAATAGTTCTTTTATTTCTAATATTAACTTGAAACAAACAAGAAACAACAATAACAACAGCAATAAAAACAACAATAAAAACAAGAAGAAACAAGAAGAAATAAAATAGAAACAACAAGAAACAACATTGAACAACAACATTGTTACAAATTGCAAATTGAACCCAAAAAATGAAGCATATGGACCAATGTTTCATATAATTGATTACCAAATGTAATTATATTAACTACGGAATATTAAGTAAGTGGCTAATGAATATTTCTATGGCGCAATCAAATGTATTTTAAGCAAAATTTATTTCGTATAATTTTTCAACTTAACTTTCGCGTACTAAATGTTATACATTTCCCAGAATGCATGTCAGCTCTTTGAAATCTAAGACACACGCTCATCTGTTTATATTAGACAGGCTTTGTTTCGGTGCTAATGTTTTTGATCCATTTTAACTCATTCGAGAAGTGCCGGCCATCCATTTCTTTTCTGCAGCCGCCATGACGAGCCGTTGAACCTCGACCCCTTACAGACTTATCACAGTCAGTGAATGGCCGAAGGCTTTGTGCCGCTGGTCAGCGGGCCACATGCAACATTGCCAAATACGCGTCCTACTGCTGACCCCATGATGTTTCTTCATTAAATTGCCAGTTTGTAACAAAGACTGATGGTATCGAATGATCCCAGGTTGTTGGTATCGAATGTACCCAGGCTGATGGTATCGAATGTTCCCAGGCTGATGGTATCGAATGTTCCCAGGCTGGTGGTATCGAATGTACCCAGGCTGATGGTATCGATTGCGCACAGGCTGGATTCGGGCATGTTAATTTTTTTTTTTTTAATAATCTTTTTTAAGGATGTGACGAATAGCGGTTTGGGGGGGGGGGGGGGGGGGGTGGGGTGGGGCATCTATTTCTAGAATATTTTCTGGTTTGTTAGAATGATAAATTATTTCAAATGCCTTTCTTGATTAAACTTGTTTATCCGAAGTTATTTATAGGATAATTTAAAAGTCTTTAAAAGGCAGTATTGGCACGCTGTTTGACTTGATGGTGTACAATCTTGATGTTTGAATAGGAAACTCTCTAATCTAACGGTAGCGTGGTGAGGGCTAATAGAAAGAGGAACGTGGTGGGTGGAGAGGGTGTAGAGAGAGTGGGAGATTCAGGAGGGACACCGAGAGGAGAGGAGAGTGAGAGCTGAGTATGTGTTTGCTGGTTTGGGAGAGAGTGGGAGGGGATGAGAAAGAGGGAGAGATAGAGTGTGAGGGGAAGAGAAAGAGGGAGAGATAGAGTGTGAGGGGAAGAGAAAGAGGGAGAGATAGAGTGTGAGGGGATGAGAAAGAGGGAGAGATAGAGTGTGAGAGGAAGAGAAAATGTTATTTTTATCCGTCTCGAAGCATTGGTGCTACAAACTTATCAAAATATTGATGCCAGTGTTATGAAATGAAAGTAGGTCACAGAAGGATAATGTTCAAAGACAGAATCAGGGGTAAATTGTTCATTGACAGAATCAGAGGTAAATTGTTCATTGACAGAATTAGTGGTAAATTGTTCATTGACAGAATCAAGTGTTCATTGACAGAATCAGTCGTAAATTGTTCATTGACCAAAATCAGGGGTTAATTGTTTATTGACATACTCAGGAGTAAACTAATCATTGACAGAATCAGGAGTAAATGGCAGTTATATCAATGGTAATCATAACAATGCTAATTAAAACAATAGTAATCATAAAAATGCTAATTATAACAATAGTAATCATAACAATGCTAATTATAGCAATAGTAATCATAACACTATTAATTATAACCTCACAGATTTAAGCGCCCTGTTAGCGAAATGAGCTCGGAATGATATTTTGAAGCCCACATTTCATGACGTAGATAACAAACATTATCAAACTTGTTGGCCAAAAAAATTAGATTTCCCATGCGGGCCTCCCCTGATCTGTTCGCTGCATCATGACGTCATTGATTAGTTAGCACTGCCCGACAGAAAAGCTGGAACTTATATCCACTCATTAACATATCCACTGGACAATGACTGCCGCTCATTAAGTTATCCACTGGACAATGATTGCCGCTCATAAGTTATCCACTGGACAATGACTGACACTCATTAAGTTCTCCACTGGACACTTACTGACACCCATTAATTTATCCACGTGGATTAAAGCTGCCTTGTGGCACGCGCTAATGGAACATTCTCATTATTGATTTTGAAGGGGGTGGGGGAGGTTGGCTAAGGGCACATCGATGTAATTTGTGACAGGTGACAGGTAGTAAAAAAATTTTAATGTTGTAACAGATGACATGAAGTTGAATATTTAAATGTAATTAATAGATGACATATAGTTCAATATTTAAATGTAATGACAGATGACATGCCGTTAAATATTTGAATGTAATGACAGATGACATGCAGTTAAATATTTGAGTGTAGTGAATAATTAACACGATTGATTGAGCAATAAGTTGTGACAAAACTGGGGAGGGGATAATCTTCTTGTTGATATGATGAGATACACCGCATATTCCATTCATGAGATTCCTTTAGATTACATTGATGACATTCCTGTCTATTCCCTTGATAAAATTTCTGTTTGTTCCCTTAATGATATTCCAACCTGTTCTATTGATGAGATTTTTTGTCTATTCCATAAATAAGATTCCTGTTATTTTCCATTGCTGAGATTCGAATGTGTTCCATTGATGAGATTCCTGATTGTTTAATTGATGAGATTCATGTCTGTTTCATTAATAATATTCCAAGTATTTCTTTTTATTAGATTCCAATTTGTTCCGTTGATGAGATTCCAATTTGTTCCATTGATGAGATTCCAATTTGTTCCATTGATGAGATTCCTATTTGTTCCATTGATGAGATTCTAATTTGTTCCATTGATGAGATTCCTGATTGTTTAATTGATGAGATTCATGTCTGTTCCATTAATAATACTCCAAGTATTTCTTTTGATTAGATTCCAATTCGTTCCATTGATGAGATTCCAATTTGTTCCATTGATGAGATTCCAATTTGTTACATTGATGAGATTCCAATTCGTTCCATTGGTGAGATTCCAATTTGTTCCATTGATGAGATTTTAATTTGTTCCATTGATGAGATTTTAATTTGTTCCATTGATGAGATTCTAATTTGTTCCATTGATGAGATTCCTGATTGTTTAATTGGTGAGATTGATGTCTGTTACATTAATAATATTCCAAGTATTTCTTTTGATTAGATTCCAATTCGTTCCATTGATGAGATTCTAATTGGTTCCATTGATGAGATTCCAATTTGTTCCATTGATGACTTTCTAATTTGTTCCATTGATGATTTTCCAATTTTTTCTCGAGGTGATATTTCAGTTTGTTCCACTGATGAGATTCCTTAAAAAAATATTTAAAATACACCAGGAATGGCCCTATTCTTAATCGGGTTAGAAGATCGATTGTTTCATTTAGGTCATGGTCACACTGATTAAAAGCGCCACCTTGGTATGACATTAGCCCAGATTCTCACCTCAGTGCCCTACTGAGATTAACCTTTTGGTCCTCGGCCCCAAACGGGTACGTATCTAGACCTATCAGGAGAGGTTCGAATCTCGACATAGACATCATTTTCCGCATTTACTCTCTCACGTTAATATTAGGCCGTCATTACCCTATCTTGAAGTTAAGCCATCATTACCATCTTTTTACCCTTTTTTCAAATTTAGCCATCCAGTTTGTTGGTGAGTAGTCCACTGGTTTCAGTATTTTTCACAAATTATGAGTATATATTTGTTTTACGACATTGACTCAAATCATAATTAATATACTTGAAGTAGAGAAAAAACAGGGCATCAACGTCATATCCACAACATCCCATGGCACCATCTCATGGCACCATCTCATGGCATCATCTCATGGCATCATCTCATGGCATCATCTCATGGCATCATCTCATGGCATCATCTCATGGCACCATCTCATGGCACATCTCATGGCACCATCTCATGACACAGCTCATGTCAACATTTCATGTCAACATCTCATGTCACCATCTCATATCACCATCTCATGTCACCATCTCATGTCACCATCACATGTCACCATCTCATGACACCATCTCATGGCACCAAATGTGGCACTGTAAATTGATCTGTACCCCTCTCGCCTGAAGACCACGTTTTCAGACACAGCCTAGACCAGTCAGACCATAAGACCACTGTTACGTACCGTAGTATGGTTTTTGCAAGATTAATCTGTTTAAAGGTTTGACTTGTTCGATGAACCATGCGTAACAAAGGATTGAATACCAGTATAAACAGAGGGAAAAGAAAGAACAGTATTAGTTTTAATTATACTATTTAGTTGATATAAATATGCAAATAGTTTGTTATAAAAAATATACTAACATGTCTCGTGAGATAGAAGGGAAAAGAAACAGCTTTTGACAATGTCTCACCACAAGGTTGACAAAAATGTGTGGGGTTGGGGGGGGGGGAGGCTAATTAAGTTACAGACCCGTGAACAATAAAGTGTCAATGCGTAGGAAAAAAGACAGCTCAAGGCCATGGACAACAATGTGTCAACACAAAGGGAAAAATATCGCGGCGTGACCAAGGTCACAACAATGGCTACAGCTGTGGGAAAATTACGCTTTGGTCTAAAGCAGACGTTAACATTGCGACTTGGGGGCTAACGGCTTACCTGGAGCCTACTTAAATTGGAGTTGGGATGGTGGGTTGGGGTGGTGGGGTGGGATGGTGGGTTGGGATGGTGGGTTGGGGTGGTGGGGTGGGATGGTGGGTTGGGATGGTGGGGTGGTGGGTTGGGGTGGTAATTAGGGTTGTTGTTTTTTTGAGGCAAGTCTAGACAGAAATCTTGCATTTCATCGTAATCAAATAGAAAGCCTTTGTTTCTGTTCACTTGAAGTTAAACCTAATTTTGTTGAATGTTCTAACACCTGCCTCACAAGACGGGGGATGCTAACGAAGGCAAGCACCACAGAAATACAACTTGAATGAAATGCAGCGTTTAACATTTAACATTAACAGGCTAAGGTTGTTAACATTAATCATTTAACGTTACAAATTTATCATTTTAAACACCTTCTAAACAAAAGAATTTCTATGTGTCCACCGATACTGGCTAATGTCCCAGGAATGTCCAACGATACTGGCTAATGTCACATGAATATCCACCGATACTGGCCAATGTCCCATGAATGTCCACCGATACTACCTAATGTTCCGTGCATGTCCACCGATACTGGCTAATGTCACATGAATGTCCACCGATACTGGCTAATGTCACATGAATGTCCACCGATACTGGCTAATGTCACAAGAATTTCCACCGATACTGGATAATGTCCCATGAATGTCCACCGATACTGGCTAATGTCCCGTAAATATCTGAGAAAGTAACTTGTTTTTTAAAGCTCGGTCTTCACAGGAGTCTATTTTTAGGCCTGAAATTCTCATGCGTTTTTTTTTATTCACTGGAAAGTTGATTCTGTTCAGTTCATATCGAAGAATATGTTCAGTTCATTTTGAAGAATATGTCCAGTTCATATTGAAGAATATGTTTAGTTTATATTGAAGAATATGTCCAGTTCATATTGAAGAATATGTTTAGTTTATATTGAAGAATCTGTTCAATTCATATCGGAAAATCTGTTCAGTTCATATCGAAGAATCTCTTCAGTTCATATCGAAGAATCTCTTCAGTTCATATCAAAGAATCATCACGTTTAAAGAAATTTTGCAAAACAACATAATCTATTTCAAGTTTAAATGTATTATTGTTCTAGGCAGACAAGTGCTTTCATCGATTTGTCCCTCTCTAGATTCCTGGCGGTAACAATCTTGTATACATATTTGGCTTCTGGTGCTACCTGCGTCTTTTCCAAAACCGCCGTGCCCCCCACGCCCCATTCACATTTTTTAGGAAACGGCGTTCACAGAGCAAGCTTCATGTCTGACGTCTAAATACCTAGGTAAATAGTTTGATTTTTTAAAAAGTAGAAATAATTTTTCTTTAAATATCACTACACACCGCACAGAATTGGGTCATGGACAGTTCTTTCACATCGGGTATGTGTGCGCCTATGAGTCTTTTCTGTAGCCCTTATTTTTATATAAACTGCTTCGTTTTCATCTGTCGCTTCCTAGAGGTGAGTTACAGTGGGCCATCAGCCACAAGTGTGCGGTACAGTGGACCATCAGCCACAAGCGCGCGGTACAGTGGGCCATCAGCCACAAGTGTGCGGTACAGTGGGCCATCAGCCACAAATGTGCGGTACAGTCGGCGATCAGCCATAAGTGTGCGGTACTGTGGGCAATCTGCCACAAGTGTGCGGTACAGTGGGCCATCAGCCACAAGTGTGCGGTACAGTGGGCCATTAGCCACAAGCGTGCGGTACAGTGGGCCATTAGCCACAAGCGTGCGGTACAGTGGGCCATCAGCCACAAGATTGAGATCTGCTGAAGATTCCTTTTATAGGTTTAAGGGTGTCCATGAACTGCCGATCAACTTTTTCGATCCCTTTTTGTTGTTTGAAAATGTTTCAAACAGCATGTATGATAGCTGCATGATACCGACATGATACCTCCATGATATCTACATGATACTTACATGATACCTCCATGATATCTACATGATACTTACATGATACCTGCATGATAGCTCCATGACACCTGCTTGATACCTGCATGATACCTGCATGATACCTGCTCTTTATTTCATAAATGTATTTTATTTTAATGTCATGATTATGTCTCTTTTGATAAAATTTTTATGTACAGCGCGGTGAGCCCAGCCCTAGGCTGGGGTAGGCTGGGTACCGCGCTATATAAGACTTCATCTTCTTCTTCTTATTATTATTATTATTATGATAGCTCCATGACACCTACATGATACCTGCATGATACCTACATGATAGCTCCATGACACCTGCATGATACCTGCATGATACCTACATGATACCTGCAGCATACCTGCATGATACCTGCATGATACCTACATGATACCTACATGATACCTACATGATACCTACATGATACCTACATGATACTTACATGACACATGCATGATACCTACATCATAGCTCCATGACACCTGCATGATACCTACATGACACCTGCATGATACCTGCATGATACCTACATGGTACCTGCATGATACCTACATTATAGCTCCATGATACCTGCATGATACCTACATGATAGCTCCATGACACCTGCATGATACCTACATGACATCTACATGATACCTGCATGATACATACATGACACCTGCATGATACCTACATGATAGCTCCATTGATACCTGCATGATACCTACATGATACCTACATGACACCTGCAATGCTTTAGGTTTATATTTTAGCGTTTATGTAGAAATTTTGACGTCCCTGGAACCTTGGAGCCCCTCTAGCCTTGGAGCACCTCTAGCCTTGGAGCACCTCTAGCCTTGGAGCACCTCTAGCCTTGGAGCACCTCTAGCCTTGGAGCACCTCTAGCCTTGGAGCCCCTCTAGCCTTGGAGCACCTCTAGCCTTGGAGCACCTCTAGCCTTGGAGCACCTCTAGCCTTGGCGCTCCTCTAACTTTGGCGCTCCT
>CAXITT010000050.1:1312758-1334970 GCA_964033795.1 Lymnaea stagnalis | reverse complement strand
CCTTGGAGCACCTCTAGCCTTGGAGCACCTCTAGCCTTGGAGCACCTCTAGCCTTGGAGCACCTCTAGCCTTGGAGCACCTCTAGCCTTGGAGCACCTCTAGCCTTGGAGCACCTCTAGCCTTGGAGTACCTCTAGCCTTGGAGCACCTCTAGCCTTGGTGCCGCACTAGCCTTGGAGTCCGTCTAGCCTTGAAGCCCCTCTAGAACATTGGCACTCTTAGAACATAGACACTCTAAGAATGTGGCTCTCTTAGAGCTTGACTCTCTTATAACTGTTGTACTCTTAGATCTTTAGTACTCTTAGAACATTGTCACTCTTAGAACTTTGGCCCTCCTAGACCTTGGCACTCTACGAACAATGGACTCTTAGAACCTTAACACGATTAGCAAATTGGCACTCAGGTGGTGTCAGCTGAAGTCGTGTCAGGTGAAGTCGTGTCGGATGGAGTGGTGTCAGATGGAGTGGTGTCAGATGGAGTGGTGTCAGATGGAGTGGTGTCGGATGGAGTGTTGACCCATCTGGCGTCAGATGGGGTGTTGTGCAATGGGGGTGATGTCAGATGGGGTGGTGTCAGATGGGGTGGTGTCAGATGGGTAGGTGTGCAATGGGTGTGGTGTGCAATGGGGGTGGTGTGCAATGGGGGTGGTGTCAGATGGGTTGTGTCAGATGGTGTGATGTAAAAATGGGGTAGTTTCAGATGGGGTGATGTGTATTGGTGTGGTTTCAGATAAGTGTAATTTATACATATTTTCTCCTCTTTCTCAACATTTTTACGAAAACTCCCCAAACCCGCCCACCCCACCTCCTCCAATTAAATAGCCTCAAACCTCGGTTTTAACGTGTTGCGTTAGAAAAATGATTCACAAAAAGAGAATGTTTCAAGTATCCATTACAGTCCAATTTTTAAACTGCTGGTGTTTTGTGACATCAAAGGAATGGTCTCAGCTGATCTCACAAACAAAGGGAACAGCTGGAGATGGCAGGGAGAGAGAGAAGAAAAAAACTCTTTTAAAAATGATAATACCACCTTGCTTCACCCTTCCCCTCCTTTTCAACAACACTCGACTTCATGTGATCTTCGATGTGCAGTCAGTGGGATAAAAGGGAAGTAATGAAAAGCGAACGGCTCCCCCCCCCCCCAACCTTTATTGTTCCGGATGGTTCCCATGACACTTCCAACTATCTGGCACGGCCAACTATCTGGCGACATTTCCCTCCAACAATTCCCAGGAGCTGGCTTACCGTTTCCTTAGAAATCGATCAAGGTGGAGGTCCATCGATGACCGCGGGGAAGTACATTTTCCCCGAGAGAAGGGATACCTTTCAAATTGGGTAAACAAATACCCCTATTCTTCCATGCCCCCCCCTCCCAATGATGGTCCCATATGTGTATCCACGTATAACCACAATGTGCATCCATACATAGCCCCATATGTCTATGTATAGCTCGATGCCTCCACACATCACCATATATTCTCCCATATAACAATATAAATTTATATGTAACCAGTCCCTCGTGAGCGCTATCACTTTGGTGCACCGTGTCAGGTCTGGTTGCCAGTCCCTTGTGAGTGCTATCACTTTGGTGCACCGTGTCAGGTCTGGTTGCCAGTCCTTCGTGAGCGCTATTACTTTGGTGCACCGTGTCAGGTCTGGTTGCCAGTCCCTCGTGAGCGATATCACTTTGGTGCACCGTGTCAGGTCTGGTTGTGAATGAAAGCGCAAGGCGGTAGGTTAATAAGAGACACCCCCTTATACCCATATGAACCCACTTGAACCCATATGAACCCACTTGTACCCATATGAACCCACTTGTACCCATATGAACCCACTTGTACCCATATGAACCCACTTGTACCCATATGAACCCACTTGTACCCATATGAACCCACTTGTACCCATATGAACCCACTTGTACCCATATGAACCCACTTGTACCCATATGAACCCACTTGTACCCATATGAACCCACTTGTACCCATATGAACCCACTTGTACCCATATGAACCCACTTGTACCCATATGAACCCACTTGTACCCATATGAACCCACTTGTACCCATATGAACCCACTTGTACCCATATGAACCCACTTGTACCCATATGAACCCACTTGTACCCATATGAACCCACTTGTACCCATATGAACCCACTTGTACCCATATGAACCCACTTGTACCCATATGAACCCACTTGTACCCATATGAACCCACTTGTACCCATATGACGTATGTCTTTTGACGTATGAATACATTTCAAAAAGGACTTTTTTTTTTTTTTACCACTTTCTAAAGAGTCCGTAGCAGTAAGAATTATTTTATGACACAGTTCAACAATGTTCAATGGACAACCCTGAAACAAGCTGACAGTGCCCAAAGAAGTTTGTTCCTTGTAAACCAATTGTATGCGCTGATGTTCTCTCTCCTTGTTTGAGTTTTGTCAGTGTACCGTGGCAATGTTGACACAATACCCAAGTAGTATTAGTATGAGGTGAATTTTGTCAGTGTACCCTGTCAACGTTGACACTAATGTCAGTGCTGCTAAACGTTTGGGTCTTTTTGTAGCTGTTCAGTTGATCAGAAGCCATTTATTGTTGTTCATAGTTCATTACTGTTCATTGATCTCCATTGTTTGTTCATTACTGTTCATTGCTCTCCATTGTTTGTTCATTACTGTTTATTGTTTGTCCATTTTTTTTTTATCCTTTGTCCAATGTTTGTTCGTTGCTCTCCATTGTTTGTTCATCGTTTGTCCATTGTTTGTTCATTGCTAGTTCATTGATTTGGTCAACACATACTCACTACAGTGTACAGTTTTTAATTTGTCTTTCAACTTCGTCGGGGTTCCCACCGAATCTAATACTTTGATTTCACCAATGTTCGTCTCCTCCTTTCATTGTTGGCGGGCATCAGCAAATGGCGGGGCCATTTTGATGATTCGCACATCCGATGTCGTGGGCTTAATTTGTGTTGTCTGTGGTGGAATGTCCGTGGATTAAAAAGTTCCTTTTCATTAAACAGACGTTGCGTCATTAGTTCACGCAGCTTTGGTCATTGTAAATGGTGGCTCTTTAAGAAGCCTGGGGCACATTCTCAGCGTGGTTTGGTTCATATCACAAGAAATGTGTAATGTTTTATATTGACGTCCGTAGGAAACACTATCACGTAATCTAACCAGAGTTGTGGTGGCGTAGCAAGGTGGGTGTGGAGGGGTGGTCAGAGCAAGGTGGGTGTGGAGGGGTGGTCAGCCCTGCGTGGAACTTGTGGCTTTATTTGGAAAAGGGGAAGGGGGGGGGGGACGCATGTTTGGCTAACCGCAGAGTTTTTTCGAGTTGAGGCGGAAAAATTCCTGTCCCACCCCTGGTGGCACTAACTCTAGCTACGTAACTTTAGCGATGGACATGTGATCTTTGGTTGAAATAGAATCTCGCATGTTAGAATTCGGACGGTTCGGCAGTTATTATTTCACAGTGGAACCCAGATATAACGCAACGTTTGATCTACTCCGTGCAGTAATGGATACATCTGATGTCCCTTTGCGTTTATCTCCGATGAAATGTGATCAGAAAGGGGGAAAATACAACCTGATCACGAAGATGTGCAGTGAACCAATCTGATAATCTACTTACATTTTCGCCTATATAACAGGTGCGGCACACACATCGCATATATCAAATTTCGACCAACAAACATGAAGCCCTCTTTGATGGTAAAAGTACTCTTAGGGAGGGCAATGTCTTAAGGTTGGAGTGTATCGGGACAACTCCTACGACGGCTTCTTGAGCATGGCTTACTCCCAACGTAAGATGGGTCAGCTCGAAGGCGACTGTGAACCAAAAGGTCACCTACATTTTTGCCCCACCTCAAGACAATAAGTGGAGGGGATGAGAATACCCTGTTAGTGTCGGGGTCAGCAAGAAGTGTGTGTCCATTCTTTATGAGCATTTTTGGCCATCAAATTACGAGGGTGGGTGGGTAGAATCAGTTTTGGTTCGAGCTTCATTTGTGTTTGGGCGAGGTTTCAAAGCATCTGGTGCCGTGTGCTGGTGATGATACGATTGAGTACCAGGACAAAAGTAGCCGTACACTTGCGCCCTTTTCAGTTCAGCTTGGCCAAATTTCGAAAATACAAGTCTCTCATTAACAATCTAAGAAAACCTGGCTTCGCCACCTAGGAGTACCTTTGTTTGTCCCTTTGTTTGTCCCTTTGTTTGCCCCTATGTTTGTCCCATTGTTTGTCCCTTTGTTTGCCCCTTTGTTTGTCCCTTTGTTTGTCCTTTGGTTTGTCCCTTTGTTTGTCCCTTTGTTTGTCCCGTTGTTTGTCCCGTTGTTAGTCCCTTTGTTTGTTTGCTGTTGTTTGATATTCTCTTGGTAATTAAGATTTTTTTTAGATCNGTGATGCACATTCATTGGAAGAGTGGGGGGGGGGGGGGGGGGGGGTTAAAGGCACCCAGGGTTCGATTTTATAGGGGATCATTCCACAATGTATCAGCTTTTTTACACAGTTTATCAGTCTTGTTACACAATATATTAGCCTACTTACATAATGTATCATTTTTTTGCTCAGTGTATCAGTCTTCTTTCAAAATGTATCAGCCACCTCGCACAAATGTATAAGCTTCTTTGGAAAATGTATGGGTGTCTAACCTCAGCCACCTATCATATAGAAGGTGTATAACCTCAGGCACCTATGCAATGCTGTAACAAACCTACAAGAAAGGGGCGGAACTGGATGAAGATAAATCAGAATGCTCTAACGCGATGCACCTGGAACATTCTCAGGTGATCCGCAGGTAACGTCATGACCGCGCGGCAATGAGATGCTATCTTCACGGCGTGCCAAGGTGATTTTTTTAAGTTGCGGGTGTCAACTTTGGTCTGAGTATCCGGGCAGACCCAGGCGTTTGTCTTAACTCTCTGCCTCTAAAGTCATGTGATGGGAGATGACGGGGCGTCAGCCCTGCGCTAAATCTTAAAGATACTGACCTGGATTATCTCCCAATAGATTATTTATTTATTTGTTTGTTTTGAAAACATTTCTATTTTGTTGTTTACTTCAAATTTTTAAGGAATTATGACGTAAGCATGTCATACCTGTTGTCACGTGAGACCTACCTGTTGTCACGCGAGACATACCTGTTTTCACACAAGACATACCTGTTGTCACTGAGACATACCTATGGTCACGTGAGACATACCTGTTTTGACGCGAGACATACCAGTTGTCACGTGAGACATATCTGTTGTCACGTGATACTTACCTGTTGTCAGGCGAGACATATCTGTTGTCACGTGAGACATACCTGTTGTCACGCGAAAAATAACCCTGTTGTCACGCGAAAAATAACCCTGTTGTCACGCGAGACATTCCTGTTGTCAGGCGAGACATACCTGTTGTCAAGTGATAGTATTTTCTTTCAAATATGACAATGGTCAGTAAAAGACCACTAATTATTATTATTATTATAATTATTATGTAAGGCCACAGAATGATTCGACCGATGTTTCTTGGTGGATAGTCTTGTGTTCTAAGTACTAGATGTTGCAAGTTTATTCCTTTCTAGTCAAGGCAGAGGCGTATCTACTTAGAAATAATGAAGCATAAAATACAAGATCGCTTTTTGGTTTAAATCGCAATATTATAATGAAGCTCAACACAAAGGAAAAGTTGTATCCAATTTTTTTTTTTAAATAGACAAGTATGGTGTTGGCGAGTGGTTAAGTCAGCTTTCTCGTAAAGTTGAGCTAATGTGTTGGTCGTTAGGCGAGCTGTTAGGCAAGGTTTCTCGTAAAGTTGAGCTAATGAGTTGGTCGTTAGGCGAGCTGTTAGGCAAGGTTTCTCGTAAAGTTGAGCTAATGTGTTGGTCGTTAGGCGAGCTGTTAGGCAAGGTTTCTCGTAAAGTTGAGCTAATGAGTTGGTCGTTAGGCGAGCTGTTAGGCAAGGTTTCTCGTAAAGTTGAGCTAATGAGTTGGTCGTTAGGCGAGCTGTTAGGCAAGGTTTCTCGTAAAGTTGAGCTAATGAGTTGGTCGTTAGGCGAGCTGTTAGGCAAGGTTTCTCGTAAAGTTGAGCTAATGAGTTGGTCGTTAGGCGAGCTGTTAGGCAAGGTTTCTCGTAAAGTTGAGCTAATGAGTTGGTCGTTAGGCGAGCTGTTAGGCAAGGTTTCTCGTAAAGTTGAGCTAATGAGTTGGTCGTTAGGCGAGCTGTTAGGCAAGGTTTCTCGTAAAGTTGAGCTAATGAGTTGGTCGTTAGGCGAGCTGTTAGGCAAGGTTTCTCGTAAAGTTGAGCTAATGAGTTGGTCGTTAGGCGAGCTGTTAGGCAAGGTTTCTCGTAAAGTTGAGCTAATGAGTTGGTCGTTAGGCGAGCTGTTAGGCAAGGTTTCTCGTAAAGTTGAGCTAATGAGTTGGTCGTTAGGCGAGCTGTTAGGCAAGGTTTCTCGTAAAGTTGAGCTAATGAGTTGGTCGTTAGGCGAGCTGTTAGGCAAGGTTTCTCGTAAAGTTGAGCTAATGAGTTGGTCGTTAGGCGAGCTGTTAGGCAAGGTTTCTCGTAAAGTTGAGCTAATGAGTTGGTCGTTAGGCGAGCTGTTAGGCAAGGTTTCTCGTAAAGTTGAGCTAATGAGTTGGTCGTTAGGCGAGCTGTTAGGCAAGGTTTCTCGTAAAGTTGAGCTAATGAGTTGGTCGTTAGGCGAGCTGTTAGGCAAGGTTTCTCGTAAAGTTGAGCTAATGAGTTGGTCGTTAGGCGAGCTGTTAGGCAAGGTTTCTCGTAAAGTTGAGCTAATGAGTTGGTCGTTAGGCGAGCTGTTAGGCAAGGTTTCTCGTAAAGTTGAGCTAATGAGTTGGTCGTTAGGCGAGCTGTTAGGAAAGGTTTCTCGAAAAGTTGAGCTAATGTGTTGGTCATTAGGCGAGATTTTATGCAAGCTTTCTCGTAAAGTTGAGCTAATGTGTTGGTCGTTAGGCGAGCTGTTAGGCAAGGTTTCTCATAAAGTTGAGCTAATATGTTGGAAGTTAGGCGAGCTGTTAGGCAAGGTTTCTCGTAAAGTTGAGCTAATGAGTTGGTCGTTAGGCGAGCTGTTAGGCAAGCTTTCTCGTAAAGTTGAGCTTATGTGTTGGTCGTTAGGCGAGCTGTTATGCAAGCTTTCTCGTAAAGTTGAGCTAATGTGTTGGTCGTTAGGCGAGCTGTTAGGCAAGCTTTCTTGTAAAGTTGAGCTTATGTGTTGGTCGTTAGGCGAGCTGTTATGCAAGCTTTCTCGTAAATGTGAGCTAATGAGTTGGTCATTAGGCGAGCTGTTAGGCAAGGTTTCTCGTAAAGTTGAGCTAATGTGTTGGTTGTTAGGCGAGCTGTTAGGCAAGCTTTCTCGTAAAGTTGAGCTAATGAGTTGGTCATTAGGCAAGCTGTTAGGCAAGGTTTCTCATAAGGTTGAGCTAATCTGTTGGTTGTTAGGCGAGCTGTTAAGCAAAGTTTCTCGTAAAGTTGAGCTAATGAGTTGGTCGTATTCCGATCTGTTAGGCAAGGTTTCTTGTAAAGTTGAGCTAATGAGTTGGTCGTTAGGCGAGCTGTTAGGCAAGGTTTCTCGTAAAGTTGAGCTAATGAGTTGGTCGTTAGGCGAGCTGTTAGGCAAGGTTTCTCGTAAAGTTGAGCTAATGAGTTGGTCGTTAGGCGAGCTGTTAGGCAAGGTTTCTCGTAAAGTTGAGCTAATGAGTTGGTCGTTAGGCGAGCTGTTAGGAAAGGTTTCTCGTAAAGTTGAGCTAATGAGTTGGTCGTTAGGCGAGCTGTTAGACAAGGTTTCTCGAAAAGTTGAGCTAATGTGTTGGTCGTTAGGCGAGCTGTTATGCAAGCTTTCTCGTAAAGTTGAGCTAATGTGTTGGTCGTTAGGCGAGCTGTTAGGCAAGGCTTCTCATAAAGTTGAGCTAATATGTTAGTCGTTAGGTGAGCTGTTAGGCAAGGTTTCTCGTAAAGTTGAGCTAATGTGTTGGTCGTTAGGCGAGCTGTTAGGCAAGCTTTCTCGTAAAGTTGAGCTTATGTGGTGGTCGTTAGGCGAGCTGTTATGCAAGCTTTCTCGTAAAGTTGAGCTAATGTGTTGGTTGTTAGGCGAGCTGTTAGGCAAGGTTTCTCGTAAAGTTGAGCTAATGTGTTGGTTGTTAGGCGAGCTGTTAGGCAAGCTTTCTCGTAAAGTTGAGCTAATGAGTTGGTCGTTAGGCGAGCTGTTAGGCAAGGTTTCTCATAAAGTTGAGCTAATCTGTTGGTCGTTAGGCGAACTGTTAGGCAAGGTTTCTCGAAAAGTTGAGCTAATATGTCGGTCGTTAGGCGAGCTGTTATGCAAGCTTTCTCGTAAAGTTGAGCTTATGTGTTGGTCGTTAGGCGAGCTGTTATGCAAGCTTTCTCGTAAAGTTGAGCTTATGTGTTGGTCGACTGTGTTAAGACAGCCCCACTGAAATGAATAAAAGTAGTGACCTGGGGTCTTTACAAATTGACTTCAGAATTGTTCACAGTTTACGTCCTTCCAACCCCTCCATAACCCCCCAGCCCCACACATATACTAAATTCAATATACCATTATAATTCATTATGGATTCAAAATGCCATTACGTTTAATGCTATTTCCACGTGTGTTTAGCAGAAATAAAATTACAGTCTTCTTGGAAAGATCAATTAGTTGTGAACATAATAAATATACGTCATTGAAGGACGTGTGATATTCGTGTCCTCTACAGCAATCATGGCAGACGCACTACATTTGTGGACAGAGGAACTACTTTTGATGGACAGAGGCACTACATTTGGTGGACAGAGGCACTACATTCGATGGACAGAGGCACTACATTCGATGGACTGAGGCACTACATTTGATGGACAGAGGCACTACATTCGATGGACTGAGGCACTACGTTTGATGGACAGAGGCACTACATTTGGTGGACAGAGGCACTACATTTGATGGACAGAGGCATTACATGTGGTGGACAGAGGCACTACATTGAATGGACAGAGGCACTACATTTGATGGACAAAGGCACTACATTTGGTGGACAGAAGCACTACATTGAATGGAAAGAGGCACTACATTTGATGGACAGAAGCACTACATTTGATGGACAGAAGCACTACATTTGATGGACAGAAGCACTACATTTGGTGGACAGAGGTACTACATTCGATGGACAGAGGCACTACATTCGATGGACTGAGGCACTACATTTGATGGACAGAAGCACTACATTTGGTGGACAGAGGCACTACATTTGATGGACAGAGGCACTACATGTGGTGGACAGAGGCACTACATTGAATGGACAGAGGCACTACATTTGGTGGACAGAGGCACTACATTTGGTGGACAGAAGCACTACATTTGATGGACAGAAGCACTACATTTGGTGGACAGAGGCACTACATTTGGTGGACAGAGGCACTACATTTGGTGGACAGAGGCACTACATTTGATGGACAGAAGCACTACATTTGGTGGACAGAGGCACTACATTTGATGGACAGAGGCACTACATTTGGTTGACAGAAGCACTACATTTGATGGACAGAGACACTACATTTAATGGACAGATGCACTACATTGAATGGACGGATGCGCTACATTGAATGGACGGATGCACTACATTGAGTTGACAGAGGCACTACATTGAGTTGACAGAGGCACTACATTTGGTGGACATAGGCACTACAATGAATGGACACTACATTTTAATATAGTTCTGGCTAAGAAGTATCAAACAAACATGTGCAATCTCTTTTAACATTATATGTCACCATAGAAGCATGACTTTTATAGTAAGTATAGGTGTTAATTATAAATGTAGACATCATGCATTAAATATATAGAGTTACCGTAATTTTAAATGTACTCGATTCAACGTGTATTGAGATAGATTAAGTTAAAACTTTATTAAAAAATGATAATTTATCTTACAAAATTTAAGAATTCAGCAGGAGAAAACAAATAGGGCGCATTTGATCAAACACAGTTTCCTGAATAACAGAGGGGCTGTTTTTTCTTTTAAAATAATGAGCCTATGTTTATTAAATTCCCAACTGCTTTTCTCTTTTTTAAAATCAGATTAAGAAACGACCTTTTTGACGCATTTTTCATTTCTTTTTTTCCTTCTTTTTTTTTTTTTTAATGAGAATGCAGTAGAAAGCTTTAAAAAAAAAAAAAAANTAAAAATACCGTTCTGTTGACTAGCTCTTCTATATTAAAGCATTAAAAATACCGTTCTGTTGACTAGCTCTTCTATATTAAAGCATTAAAAATACCGTTCTGTTGACTAGCTCTTCTATATTAAAGCATTAAAAATACCGTTCTGTTGACTAGCTCTTCTATATTAAAGCATTAAAAATACCGTTCTGTTGACTAGCTCTTCTATATTAAAGCATTAAAAATACCGTTCTGTTGACTAGCTCTTCTATATTAAAGCATTAAAAATACCGTTCTGTTGACTAGCTCTTCTATATTAAAGCATTAAAAATACCGTTCTGTTGACTAGCTCTTCTATATTAAAGCATTAAAAATACCGTTCTGTTGACTAGCTCTTCTATTAAAGCTGCAAAAACAGTTCTTTTGAGTAGCTCTTCAATTAAAGCTGTAAAAAAAAAGTTCTTTTGACTAGCTCTTCTATTAGCGCGCCTATTTCCATTTGTTTATTTTGGTGGGTTTTTATTTTTTTGTTACTTGTTTTAAAAAGAAATTTTATTTCTAAATCGTCAACATAAAACTAAGTCCTGGGTATTTGTGTAAAAAGAAAAAGGGTTGTAAAGAATGTCGAAGAGGCGATTCGTAATTCATCTGAAAAAAAAGAAGTTATAGTAATTTGATTTTCCATATAAACATTTCAATAAAATGATCATTGGGAAACGTAAACTTTATTTTATACAATTTTCCTCTGGAAAAATCTTAATTTAATAAATATATGACGTCTTTTGTAAACATCTCATGTCTTCTTAAAATAATTATGCCGCTCCTAAAATTTATAAGAGTAATAATGTTTTTTTTTTAAAAACCCATAAAAATATATAGGTGAATCTACAAAACAATATTTATTTTTCTTTTCGACTCCTGGTAAAACGTGACAGCATTACCAAAAGGTATTTATTTTGCGTACGTTTTTTTTTTAAATTTTCGTTCAACGTGTGAAATAACGTGTAACACAACCAGGTCACGCAAGGCCGTCTTATAGGTTTTGTCCGTCCCCTACCATGCATTAAAAGTTGATAATTAAAATAGATTTCAAATCACAACTTTAAGCCCCTAAAAGAACCGAGGCCCCCATTGTAGCCGTGGGGGCTGTGGGCCCCATGGGATGGCGGCGCTGAGATCAAGGTACACCTAAATTAAGTTTTTAACTAGCATCTCTCCCGTCGCTCTCCGATGAAGTATAGAATGATGCCAAGCTAAATTCAAGTGTGTGCTAAAATGCAGTCTTGCATTTTGAATTGATCACAATTTACTGGGAACTATAAACATTTAAAGGGCGAGACTAAGCTTGGGCACAAATCCAACCCGAGGGCCTCAAGCACACCACAACTGGAATGCATTTAGTTCATGTTGGGTTGAAGCACATTTAGAGATGTCCTTGATTATGGCTAATTTTTGTGTTGCTCGCCAAAAAGTCAGAAATGGCTCCTCACAAATTTTATGAAAGAAATAAGTACAAGTTAGCTATGGGATGTACAAGTTGGCAATGTGATGTACAAGTTGGCAATGTGATGTACACGTTGGCAATGTGATGTACAAGTTGGCAATGTGATGCACAAGTTGGTAATGTGATGCACAAGTTGGCAATGTGATGCACAAGTTAGCAATGTCAGTACAAGTTAGCCATGTGATGTACAAGTTAGCGATGTCATGTACAAGTTAGCAATGTCATGTAAAGTTAGCCGTGTGATGTACAAGTTAGCCATGTGATGTACAAGCTAGCAATGTGATGTACGTCAAAAATGGCAGACAAGGCACCTCGCCATCTCATCTGTGTCAAACTTTGTCATACGATTGTCCTGATCTTTGCTATGATTTACATTTCTTAAAGGGGAGATTAATTTGAATTGATTTGAATTGTGCCCTTGTTATTTAAAAAAAAAAAGTACAGTCATCTTTAGGTTGGATGAAAAAGACACCAAATAATGAGAAGAAACTAGACACCAAATAATGAGAAGAAACTACAAGATTTGTAGGAGGCATTTTATTTGGCCAAGATCCACTCCAGATCCGCTCCAGTTTCGCTCCAGATCCGCTCCAGTTCCGCTCCAGTTCCGCTTAGACATTTTAAACTTGTTACATATCGTGATGTGGTTTTGAAAATTTAATCTCTTTTACGATTTTTCTCGTAGAATTGACAATACATAACAGTTACGTACTGTTATTAATATGGAGATATAAATCTCTTTTCAAGTACAAGGCTCGTTCTAAAACAGTACATAAGAAGAGACGATACTATATGTTAAATAGAACAACAAACAAATATGACACTCTACCAGGGCTAAATACAATTGATAAATTTTATTATGTTAAGTATAAATTACAAAAAGAAATACAATTACAGCTTTTGACTTACGGTGTAATGATTGGCTTGTACCGCTACAATATTGAAGAAGATAAAATGTTGTAAAAAGTTACCATGATGAAAAGGAATCTACACACACACAGTAAATGAATCTCTGTCTCGTAGCCGAGCTCTAAAGCATAAATGGCACACGGCCAAAATATCTCTCCTCTGATCTTCCGCTCAATCTCCATAGGCGTTTATATAGCCTGTTTCATAGATACTTCTCTAACAGACTTGCGCATTGTATTCCTTTCTCGGTATTTCTACAAAATTCTACATAATTCTTATTATCACGCACACCATAGCTTTTAGTTAGTTGTAATCAAGGTCAAGGGAGACTATATTTAGTTAGCGACACCCGAATAGCGCTGCCGAACTTGGGGGCAGCTTAAGTCCATTCACCAGAAACTTTGGGTCAGCTTAAGTTCATTCACCAGAAACTTTGGGTCAGCTTAAGTTCATTCACCAGAAACTTTGGGTCAGCTTAAGTTCATTCACCAGAAACTTTGGGTCAGCTTAAGTTCATTCACCAAAAACTTTGGGTCAGCTTAAGTTCATTCACCAGAAACTTGTGGTCAGCTTAAGTTCATTCACCAGAAACTTGTGGTCAGCTTAAGTCCATTCACCAGAAACTTTGGGTCAGCTTAAGTTCATTCACCAGAAACTTGTGGTCAGCTTAAGTCCATTCACCAGAAACTTGTGGTCAGCTTAAGTTCATTCACCAAAAACTTTGGGTCAGCTTAAGTTCATTCACCAGAAACTTGTGGTCAGCTTAAGTTCATTCACCAGAAACTTGTGGTCAGCTTAAGTCCATTCACCAGAAACTTGTGGTCAGCTTAAGTTCATTCACCAGAAACTTGTGGTCAGCTTAAGTTCATTCACCAGAAACTTGTGGTCAGCTTAAGTCCATTCACCAGAAACTTTGGGTCAGCTTAAGTTCATTCACCAGAAACTTGTGGTCAGCTTAAGTCCATTCACCAGAAACTTGTGGTCAGCTTAAGTTCATTCACCAAAAACTTTGGGTCAGCTTAAGTTCATTCACCAGAAACTTGTGGTCAGCTTAAGTTCATTCACCAGAAACTTGTGGTCAGCTTAAGTCCATTCACCAGAAACTTGTGGTCAGCTTAAGTTCATTCACCAGAAACTTGTGGTCAGCTTAAGTTCATTCACCAGAAACTTGTGGTCAGCTTAAGTCCATTCACCAGAAACTTTGGGTCAGCTTAAGTTCATTCACCAGAAACTTGTGGTCAGCTTAAGTTCATTCACCAGAAACTTGTGGTCAGCTTAAGTCCATTCACCAGAAACTTGTGGTCAGCTTAAGTCCATTCACCAGAAACTTGTGGTCAGCTTAAGTCCATTCACCAGAAACTTGTGGTCAGCTTAAGTTCATTCACCAGAAACTTGTCAGCTTAAGTTCATTCACCAGAAACTTGTGGTCAGCTTAAGTTCATTCACCAGAAACTTGTGGTCAGCTTAAGTCCATTCACCAGAAACTTGTGGTCAGCTTAAGTGATTCACCAGAAACTTGTGGTCAGCTTAAGTTCATTCACCAGAAACTTTTGGTCAGCTTAAGTTCATTCACCAGAAACTTGTGGTCAGCTTAAGTTCATTCAACAGAAGAGATGAATGAAAGTAAACGAGACGCCTATAGCATAAAAAGAGGCCTCAAAACCAGTAAACAAAGAAAAACTAGACCAAAGCTGGTGATACTAACAGTATTCAATTTAATTGGACTATAACAATTCTACAAAAAAATACAAATTGAACGATGAAGAAACCAAAAAAAAAAAAATAATAATAATAATAATATTTCAACTTACAGCACAGCAAATGAAAAGCTACAATCCTCAAAGGATTCAAATATTAATTTATACACGCACATAAAGAGTTTACTTTTGCAATTATCTAATGTCTCGATAATGTTTAGGAAATTTAGCACAAATCTCACTGTGTCGGGAAAGCTTCCGGCCTGTCTATAGGGATTAAATCAGAACCCTCTGGTAAATAGATTCTAGAAATTGCGTCCCCTGATCGCATTCCTTAAACAACAAGATCGTATTCGAACGTAAACAACCTCTTCCCAATCAAAAAGGTGGGGTGGGTAAAACGAGTGACACAGTGCAATATGGGAGTCAGGTGGTGGTAGACACAACGCTAAAATTAGCCCTACACACATGCCATTGGAGACGTTGCTCTTATTGCTGCACTTTTGTTTTGATATTGTACATCCCGCTGCTTCATTTCAGCTCGTTCCATCTTTGTCTTTGTTCGGGAGTTGTGCCGAGTCTTAATCTTTTTTTTAGATTTCGTTCACATTAGAAATATATCTATGTATCAGGTTTTGGCATGGAGACGCACTAAATCGTCCTTTAGACCTGGTCTCCACTCTCATAAACTGAGAATAACTGCCAGAAAATCGACACGATCCCCCGATGTAAACAGCGTCCCAAACGACAAAACCATTTTTTTTTCAATATATGCACTTCATTGTACTTTGCACTACACATATCTAACATAAACATGACATATAATGTAAATTTCATTGATAATTAGATGAAGGTGTTTATGTAGGCGATGTAAGATTAACTCCCCTTTGTAGACTATGTAAGCTAAACACTTATCTACACAGGCGATGTAAGCTAAACACTCCTTTGTGCAGGTGATGTAAGCTAAACACTCCTTTATGTAGTTGATGTCAGCTAAACACTCCTTTATGCAGGTGATGTAAGCTAAACACTCCTTTATGCTGGTGATGTAAGCTAAACACTCCTTTATGCAGGTGATGTAAGCTAAACACTCCTTTATGCAGGTGATGTAAGCTAAACACTCCTTTATGCAGGTGATGTAAGCTAAACACTCCTTCATGCAGGTGATGTAAGCTAAACACTCCTTTATGCAGGTGATGTAAGCTAAGCACTCCTTTATTCAGGCGATGTAAGCTAAGCACTCCTTTATGCAGGCGATGTAAGCTAAACACTCCTTTATGCAGGTGATGTAAGCTAAACACTCCTTTATGCAGGTGATGTAAGCTAAACACTCCTTTATGCAGGTGATGTAAGCTAAACACTCCTTTAAGCAGGTGATGTAAGCTAAACACTCCTTTATGCAGGTGATGTAAGCTAAACACTCCTTTATGCAGGTGATGTAAGCTAAACACTCCTTTATGCAGGTGATGTAAGCTAAGCACTCCTTTATGCAGGTGATGTAAGCTAAACACTCCTTTATGCAGGTGATTTAAGCTAAATACTCCTTTATGCAGGTGATGTAAGCTAAACACTCCTTCATGCAGGTGATGTCAGCTAAACACTCCTTTATGCAGGTGATGTAAGCTAAACACTCCTTTATGCAGGTGATGTAAGCTAAACACTCCTTTATGCAGGTGATGTAAGCTAAATACCTGCTGCCACATGTTATTCCTCTGCTGTCTGCCCGCCACCCATTATTTTTTTACTTTCTGCTGACATTCTGATGACTTTCTGCTGACATTCTGATGACATTCTGATGACATTCTGATGACTTTCTGCTGACATTCTGATGACTTTCTGCTGACATTCTGATGACTTTCTGCTGACATTCTGATGACTTTCTGCTGACATTCTGATGACTTTCTGCTGACATTCTGATGACTTTCTGCTGACATTCTGATGACTTTCTGCTGACATTCTGATGACTTTCTGCTGACATTCTGATGACTTTCTGCTGACATTCTGATGACTTTCTGCTGACATTCTGATGACTTTCTGCTGACATTCTGATGACTTTCTGCTGACATTCTGATGACTTTCTGCTGACATTCTGATGACTTTCTGATGACATTCTGATGACTTTCTGATGACATTCTGATGACTTTCTGCTGACATTCTGATGACATTATATGATGTACACAGGCTTAACGACCCATCACAAACATATTTTACATTTCATTTTCCATGACGTCACGTTTGCTGTTCAACTTTTTAAAAAATGGGTCAACTTTAAAATCAAACTCTATAAACTTAAAATAACTTTAACACGATAATTTCAGAGACAAGAAAACACGGGCAGGTTATTTTATTATATTTTTTGCCGGAGGATACCTTTCAATTCTGCACAGCAGACGTGCTCAACTATCAGTCAGGTCCAGGGCCGTGGGTGGGGCCACCAACCCCATAAAACTGATAAAGAAATAGATTCTGTCAAATACTTAAAAAATGATACATAAATTATTATGTTAATGCAAATAAAACAAATAGGAAATGGGATCCCCTTGGGATCCATCCCCTTGGGGTGCCCTTGGGATGCCCTTGGGGTGCCCTTGGGATCCTATTTTACAAATGATAGGGGAGACCTCCCAAAACTCTTGCCAGAAAAGCCCTCTTCTTGCCATGGGGGTAGGGGTGGGGCTTCACATATGAAGACGTGAAAAATATGCTGAAACATCTGAAAATCAACATTAGTTGACCCCAAAATGGACACCATCTGAAAAGCAACATGAGTTGACCCCAAAATGCACACCACCTGCGATGAACTCCATGACCTCAGGACAACTTGAACGACGCACGTTAAATGAATTACATCGGAAATACATTTTCAGAGCATATGTTCTATGACATATGTTTTATGACATATGTTTTATGAGATATGTTTTATGACATATGTTTTATGACATATGTTTTATGACATATGTTTTATGACATATGTTTTATGACATATGTTTTATGACATATGTTTTATGACATATGTTTTATGACATATGTTTTATGACATATGTTTCAATACATATGTTTTCTTACATATGTTTTCTTACATATGTTTTCTTACATATGTTTTCTTACATATGTTTTCTTACATATGTTTTATTACATATGTTTTATTACATATATTTTATTACATATGTTTCCACACATATGTTTCCACACATATGTTTTATTACATATGTTATTATTATTGCTGGTTAGACCTGCAATAAGGGCCCTCTTACGGCATGGTACAGGGGAGACCTCAATCTGTCTCACTCTCTCTCTCTCTTTCTCTCTCTTTCTCTCTCCTTATCTCTCTGTCTTTCTCTCTCTCTCAGTCTTTCTCTCTTTCTTTCTCTCTCTTTATCTCTCGCCTTATCCCTCTCAGTCTCTCTCTCTCTTTCTATCTCTCTCTCTCTGTCTCTCTCTTTCTTTCTAGATCACGTGACACAGATAAGGCGTTTTCAAACAGGCGCGGCAAGGTTTCTACTCTAATTATCTTCATGCTTCAGTTGTGCACAAAGCTATCGGTGTAGACTGGGACATACCGAGCTGTACTATAATGATACACTACACTCAATGTAATTGTAATATAACTACAAAACTGATGGTTTGAATTATTTTGACTTTTCTGGCATATATGTATTATTAGAGAAAACAGATACAGCTGGATACAGCTAGCCACAGCTAGCCACAGCTAGATACAGCTAGATACAGCTAGATACAGCTAGATACAGCTAGACAGAGCTAGAGACAGTTAGATACAGCGAGATACTAGAGACAGCTAGATACATCTAGACACAACTAGACACAGCTAGATACGGCTCGACACAGTTAATACGGCTCGACACAGCTAGATACAGCTCGACACAGCTAGATACAGCTAGATACAGTTATACATAGCTAGATACAGCTAGATATAGCTTGGCACAGCTAGACACAGCTAAATACAGTTACACAGCTAGATACAGCTCGATACAGCTCAACACAGCTAGAAACAGCTAGTTATAGTTAGACACAGTTAGATACAGCTAGATATAGCTAGATATAGCTTGGCACAGCTAGACACAGCTAAATACAGTTAGACACAGTAGACACAGCTCGATACAGCTCAACACAGCTAGACACAGCTAGTTATAGTTAGACACAGCTAGATACAGCTAGATATAGCTAGACAGAGCTAAATACAGCTAGACACCTAGACACAGCTAGATATAGCTAGATACAGCTAGACACAGCTATATACAGCTAGACACAGTTAGATACAGCTTCCAACACTACGAGCTAACTTTTCTAAGTCCTTTTTCAAAGTAAACATTTGTAACTTCAAAGGAAACATTGTGCAGATAACTCCGTTTTTTTTTTTTGTCAGTCTTTTTTTGTAGCATTTTTTTTTAAGTCTTCACTTACATGGTGTATCGTATTTATTTTCTATTTTTTAATCCCATGAACTCTCCCTCTCCTGGGCCACCACGCCCTTCCCTCAAATCCACCCCAACCTCCAACCCAAGCCCCACCCCGCACACACACCTCTTTTTTATCCCTTGTTAATTTGAGACACGTTTCAAAGGCGTGTCGGTTATGGAGATAAGCGATAAGAGAATTCCTTGTGTTGGTAGTGGGTGGGAGGTTGGAGGGCAGAAGAACTAAAATGTTTTGGTATTCGGTGGGAGGTTGGAGGGCAGAAGAACTGAAATGTTTTGGTAGTTGGTGCTAGGTTGGAGGGAAGAAGAACTGAAATATGTTGGTAGTGGGTGGGAGGTTGGAGGGCAGAAGAACTGAAATATGTTGGTAGTCGGTGCCAGGTTGGAGGGCAGAAGAACTGAAATGTTTTGGTAGTGGGTGTGAGGTTGGAGGGCAGAAGAACTGAAATATGTTGGTAGTGGGTGTGAGGTTGGAGGGCAGAAGAACTGAAATATGTTGGTAGAGGGTGCTAGGTTAAAGGGCAGAAGAACTGAAATATGTTGGTAGTGGGTGCCAGGTTGGAGGGCTGAAGAACTGAAATATATTGGTAGTAGGTGTGAGGTTGGAAGGCAGAAAAATTGAAATGTGTTGGTATTCGGTGGGAGGTTGGAGGGCAGAAGAACTGAAATGTTTTGGTAGTGGGTGCGATGATGGAGGGCAGAAGAACTGAAATATTCCAGAGTGTGTGATGAATTAATTAATATGGAAATGGATGATATTATATTTTATTTTTTTTGTGTCTTATTTTATGTTCTTGTTGTTGTTGTTGTTGATGAGGCAGCCGTCTGGGTGAAGTGATAAATGGGCATGTTGTCTTTACATGAATAATAACTTACCGTGATCCATCGGTTTATTTCATTTCTGGATGTGCGTCTTTCGCGCGGGACAGCGTCGGTTTAACGGGCGCTCCGCTTAATTGACACGTTGATGATGACGTTCTGGAAGAGGTTCGCACCCGGGACCTCAAGGGTTCGCGCCGCCGTCTGCCATTACACGTCAGCTTATCTCCGCGGTGTTAAACTCCGTGACATGCGTTAAGTGTTCCTCCCCACCCCACCCCAGCACCTCAAGGTCGCCTGGGAAAGAATATTTGTCAAACTTTAAAGCCCCTTAAACATACATCAAGTGTTTATTGTATGTGGCCATAATCAGTGTTTATTGTATGTGGCCATAATCAGTGTTTATTGTATGTGGCCATTATCAGTGTTTATTGTATGTGGCCATAATCAGTGTTTATTGTATGTGGCCATAATCAGTGTTTATTGTATGTGGCCATAATCAGTGTTTATTGTATGTGGCCATAATCAGTGTTTATTGTATGTGGCCATAATCAGTGTTTATTGTATGTGGCCATAATCAGTGTTTATTGTATGTGGCCATAATCAGTGTTTATTGTATGTGGCCATAATCAGTGTTTATCATGGAACCGCACGAGGCCGTCCTCCAGATTTGATCTCTACTCTCATGAACTGAGAAGAACTGCCAGCAAAGCGACAAGATGCCCCTATTGAAACCACATCCCAAACGACGCAAACATAATTTCTGTATATGTGCACTTCATTGTACTTTGCACCAGTAGTGAAATTCCGCGGTGATTGTCGCATGTCTGGCGCTTACCTTTGTGTTTGTACAGGTGGATAATTGAGGCATCCTGTCTGTATTTCATCAAAAGTTGGGACGGCGTCCAGTGAATTGTTCGTTGGGACCTGGGGGAATCTTTCAATGGCCTCATCATTAATGATGGAAGGTGTATTAAGCACACTTTCGAAGTGTTCCGCCCATCTTTCCAAGATTTGCTCTTTGTCTGTAATGAGCGTAGAACCGTCAGCACAAAGGAGAGGGGAAGAGCCTGAGGTGGAAACACCATAGATTTCTCTCGACATCAGGTGGCAAGACAAAGTCCCCGACACCGAGGTCCTCGCTAGAGCGAACCTACCTAGTATCTTCACCACTCTGATGCAGTCTCAGCTCCGTTGGATGGGACACGTAGCCCGTATGGCAGACCACCGGCTCCCGAAACAATTATTCTTCGGAGAACTCACGATAGGTAAGCGCTCCCAAGGAGGCCAAAAAAAGCGTTACAAAGTCTCACTGAAAGTGGCACTAAAGGTCTTCAGCATAAACCCTACTCAATTGGTGCGGACAGCCCAGGACAGAGCCAGATGGAGAGCTGCTGTCAAGAAGGGGGCTAAATCCCATGAAGCTAATAGAATAACCACAGCTGAGACACGCAGGCTTGTCCGAAAGAGCAAGTAATCCAGTAGCAGACTTCGTTGATAAGGTACGGGTGGGTGTCATAGATTATTCCGAGCAAGGATCGGTCTAACAAGCCACCTAAGAGCTCACCGTAATCCCAACCCCCCCGCCCGCCCCTAACCGGATGATTCGATGGTCCTTGTCGACTTCGACGGACGAACAACAACTTTGCACCAAATATATACATACTAGATGGAGCCCGCCAAACTTTGGCGACAGCAATGCGCGAACTTCCCATCTACTAAAGTTACTTGATAAAAATGTCAACTCAAGTTACGCACATTTAAGAATGCCAATATTTGCTACACGCCTTCCCCCATGATACGTCACTGCACACTTTTTATTTCACGCCCATGAACTATATTAATATTCTCGTGTCCCAACCACTTTTAAACCGAATATTTTTTTTTTAAATTATTAAATTGAGACGATTTCCGAAAAGAAAATATTGCTCACCAAACGCAATTGCATTATTAATATATATAGATATATATCATGTATAGCGTAGTTATCGGGAATTATATTTTGCGCACTAGTGAACTCATTATTGAACCACACACTGGCGTCTATAAATAGCCTGCGTGGTGTTTGAACTGTGTTGGTGTTTGACCTTTGCTGGCCAATTATACATTAATTATATAGATAGATAACATATTGTTATATCAATTGAGATGGCCATTTAAAAAAATTATAATTTGTTATTTTAAAAAAAAGCACAGAATGGGGCTTTTTCCCCATTGGCGAGTAAATGAATTCAGTTGCGTAGCTAGGGGGAGCGGGGGTGGTGGGGGGGCTTGTAGACCACACCGCGTGACACCATGAGTTTACCACACCGGGTGACACCATGAGTTTACCACACCGGACGACACCATGAGTTTACAGCAACGGGTGACACCATGAGTTTACCACACCGGGTGACACCATGAGTTTACTACACCGGGTGACACCATGAGTTTACCACACCGGGTGACACCATGAGTTTACCGCAACGGGTGACACCATGAGTTTACCACACCGGGTGACACCATGAGTTTACCACACCGGGTGACACCATGAGTTTACCACACCGGGTGACACCATGAGTTTACCACACCGCGTGACACCATGAGTTTACCGCACCGGGTGACACCATGAGTTTACCGCACCGGGTGACACCATGAGTTTACCGCACCGGGTGACACCATGAGTTTACCGCACCGGGTGACACCATGAGTTTACCGCACCGG
>CAXITT010000050.1:1273199-1288525 GCA_964033795.1 Lymnaea stagnalis | reverse complement strand
CCCCCCTCCCCCCCCCCCCCCATGATACGTCACTGCACACTTTTTATTTCACGACCATGAACTATATTAAATATCCTGATGTCCAAACCACTTTTAAACCGAAAATTTATGACACCAAAGTTCAATTAAGACCATCTCATTTTCCGAAAAGAAAATATTACGCACCAAACCCAGTAGCGATATTTAAAAAAACAATTTCATTGAGCGGAGTAATGGGGAATTATATTTTGCCCTCTACTGAACTCACTATTGAAATTACCTTCAACCATGGAGAATTATATGTAATAGAATTAATTTTATTATTTATTTTAGCAATCAATGATTCATAAAGGAAAGGTCTCTTTATTAAATAGAGAACTCCATTACTAACACACCATAACTAACTACGTCATCGCTGCTGCTCCTGCTAAGACATAACAACCTTAACAATGCCCTTTTTTTCCCTACGCAAATCTACGTCACAAAATACAAAGCATAGAGCAAAAGCTACGAAAATAATCTCAGTACCAAATACGCTGAATAGGAAGCATGCAGTTTGTTAGGAAGCAGCCGGAAACGGAAGCAGTCACACCGGAAACGTAATCTCTATAAGAGATGTTATACACCGTACTTAAGTGTATATTTCTGCGTGTTGATACTGGTGAGCAATACCCAGTAGCCTTACAAATTGTGAATCTCCAAAACACCAGGGAAAAGGGGGGAGGGGGGGGGGTGCTATACATATAGTCGGATCAAGTTCATGCTCAGTTCACACGATCAAATTTTCGGTCAAATTTCTCTTTCAATGGGGGGGGGGGGGGGGGGTGTTATACATATGGTCGGATCAAGTTCATGCTCAGTTCACACGATAAAATTTTCGGTCAAATTTCTCTTTCAACGCACTATGTTGTAACACCAAAAAAAAAAAAATAATGAATAGATTCTTTTGAAATTATCACGTGTCGCGGTTTTTTTTCTTTTTTGTTGTTTTTTTTTTTAAATAAGTGTGAATTATAAGTTTTAAAAGTAATGAATAAATGCTGGTGTCCCTTTATCTCAATGAAAGTCAACATGTGACGTGGCATTTTACAACGTCCGTAAACGTTCCATGAACCAGTTCAATGACACACCCCAACCCCACCCCCCACCCAGCCCCAATGTTGAAGCACGGGTGTCTCAGCTAGTATCTCATACGACTTTCGTTGTAGTTTCAGTGCCGGGCTGGGTGATTTATGAGATGGTTGTGTTGTTGTTGTTGTTGTTGTAGTAGTTCAGCCTTGGCGTCAATCTCACACATCCCACGGCGGATTAAGAAGTGAGCATTGATACGCCAGATATTCGTCCACCGTGCGTCTTTGGAGAAGTTGCCAGGTTGGCGTGTCTGAAGTGGAGCTCATAAAGTCTGATAGGAGATTGAACGGTGTGAGTGTTACAGCACCAATCTCTGTTGGTTCTGTTGACGTGGGATGTGTGTGTGGCTGCACGTCTTTATATCTGTGTGTGTGTGTGTTTTGTTTGTGTGTTTGCGGGCTTGTTTGTTTGTGTGTGAGCGCACGTGTGTATGTGTGTGTTTGTGTGTTTGTTTGTGTATGTGTGCGTACGCGTGTGTGTGTGTATATCTGTATGTTGCTTTGTTTGTGTATGTTTGTTTGTGTGTCTATGTTTATGTGTATGTGTGTGTTGGGGCTGACCTTTTTTTCTTCAAATTAAAGCTGATCTGAAACGGAAGTAGTGAGTTCATTTTGGACATTTCTGATAGTTATTACAACATGTTCAAAAATCCAGTTTGCGGTGTTCAGCCAAGATGGCCCACACATCACAATGTGAGAGCCCTTCTGCTATAGTAAACACTCATCCGAATCTGTATTAATATTTCATGCACACGATATATTATAATTTTTTAACAACAGTGCATTACTTATTTCTGTAGCATGTACTAAAAAGTAACACAGTGCATTACTTATTTATGTAGCAAGTACTAAAAAGTAACACAGTGCATTACTTATTTATGTAGCATGTACTAAAAAGTAACACAGTGCATTACTTATTTATGTAGCATGTACTAAAAAGTAACACAGTGCATTACTTATTTATGTAGCATGTACTAAAAAGTAACACAGTGCATTACTTATTTATGTAGCATGTACTAAAAAGTAACACAGTGCATTACTTATTTATGTAGCATGTACTAAAAAGTAACACAGTGCATTACTTATTTATGTAGCATGTACTAAAAAGTAACACAGTGCATTACTTATTTATGTAGCATGTACTAAAAAGTAACACAGTGCATTACTTATTTCTGTAGCATGTACTAAAAAGTAACACAGTGCATTACTTATTTCTGTAGCATGTACTAAAAAGTAACACAGTGCATTACTTATTTCTGTAGCATGTACTAAAAAGTAACACAGTGCATTACTTATTTCTGTAGCATGTACTAAAAAGTAACACAGTGCATTACTTATTTCTGTAGCATGTACTAAAAAGTAACACAGTGCATTACTTATTTCTGTAGCATGTACTAAAAAGTAACACAGTGCATTACTTATTTCTGTAGCATGTACTAAAAAGTAACACAGTGCATTACTTATTTCTGTAGCTTGTACTAAAAAGTAACACAGTGCATTACTTATTTCTGTAGCATGTACTAAAAAGTAACACAGTGCATTACTTATTTATGTAGCATGTACTAAAAAGTAACACAGTGCATTACTTATTTATGTAGCATGTACTAAAAAGTAACACAGTGCATTACTTATTTATGTAGCATGTACTAAAAAGTAACACAGTGCATTACTTATCTCTGTAGCATGCACTAAAAAGTTACAGCCCTGGAGCTCGCACATCATGTACGATCATTTGCGTACGTCAGTGGCGCATGGCTCCACCCACCACCTGTTCCCTGGGGGCGTCAGTGAAATTTTGTTGGGCATTTGTTGTTGGAGAAGGGGGGGGGGTTGGTCTAGGAAGGAATAAAATGCTATCTCTTGCAGCACTGTTTTATCTGGCATTAAGTGATTGAAGTTGAAAGCCATGTTTGAGTTAAGTAATTGTAGCTGAAAGCCATGTTTGAATTAAGTAATTGTAGCTGAAAGCCATGTTTGAATTTAACCGTCTGTTAAAGAACATGTGTAGATTTTTATGCCGCATACAGGTTGGACAAAACTTGACAGAGTCCGATCCCTGAGCCAGGATGACATATTGGGGACATCTCTGGCTACGGCGTACGAGGATCCAGTTTTTATAGGAATGAGAGATTCTCCGAAAAAAAGTCGCATTAACTAACTAGTCTATCAGATCCCCGCTTTCTGCCTGTCTATTCACGGGTCATTTCAAAAATATGGTAGAGAGGGCATAAACTGGCATAAACCGGCCGTATTCCTGAATTTTATCGGAGATACATAGATGGCGGCATAGGTATCACCAACATGGAAACTAATGATCTCCAAAAATGTATGGACTTTTTAGACTCATTTCATGCATCCATAAAATTTACTTCTCAAATCTCTGAACATTCTGTCAACTTTCTCCAGTCTCTTCACATTTCAACAGAGATGAACATAAAGGTGCATTAGATGTAACCATTACGGCACTGATTTCCTGCACTAACACACATGAGAGGGTTAAAATTAAAAATAAATTCATTCAGCTGTTTGGAACCATATCTCCATAGGGCATTAATTGAATACTATCCTACTAATTTTTACCTGTTTCCCTGTATTTCTACTATTTTCTTATTGCTGCATGTTTATGCATCCCTGGATATTTTGGTCCATTATAGTTGTGGACCTTAATTTTCACAGTGTGAATATTTAAATTCTCTCACTTCCTGTAATCCTACTTCCGGCAACAACAATGGATCTTTCTTGAGTTGTTTACTGTGCTCTGTTTCTTGTGCTATGTTCACGTGTCCTGTGCGCCCAAGAGGACTCTACGCCGAAACGTTCAAATCTTATTGCCCTGCCCTTTAATTCAAGCTTCGGCAGACCTCGTTTTGCTAGTGCATTGAATTTTCCAGAATCGAGTTACTTTTTGTGGTTTTTTTGTTGTTGTTTAAATCTCTTTTGGAATAGGTTTTGTCATTGAATGACGGTAATCTATAAATAGAACATCCGGGCTTACAGTCTGGCCAATCCAATCACGAAATTATTTATTTTTTTTAAACTTCCTGGTATTCCGTTTGGCCAATCTCTCACCAGCTGCTCGGTACTCTACGTTAATATGAGACGACGTAGTGTGTCTGAACCTAGGTGAAAACGTGTTTACGACTTTATTTTACGAAAGACTTTACCCAAAAATGTTACCGTGGAAATAAAATGTAAGAGGCTGTGATTTACGAAAAAAAAATCTAAAAATAGTAAAATTACGTGATTGGAAGTGACTTTTCCGGGCATGACATGAAAACCCCAATTTGTTCTACATTTGTTGAAATATTGGCACCATTTACATTCACTAACATAGGGGCGATACTTTGGGACAACTATGAATGCCTTTGTCCTACGTGGAGAGACACATTTCCAATAATTCACCTTGTCAATAACTCACATTTTAAACAGATCTTATTTTAAACAGCTCACATTTATAACAACTCACATTTTAAACAACTCACATTTTAAACAGCTCACATTTTAAACAACTCACATTTTAAACAACTCACATTTTAAACAGCTCACATTTTAAACAACTCACATTTTAAACAACTCACATTTTAAACAGCTCACATTTTAAACAACTCACATTTTAAACAACTCACATTTTAAACCACTCACATTTTAAACAACTCACATTTTAAACAACCCACATTTTAAACAACTCACATTTTAAACAACTCACATTTTAAACAATTCACATTTTAAACAACTCACATTTTAAACAACTCACATTTTAAACAACTCACATTTTAAACAACTCACATTTTAAACAACTCACATTTTAAACAACTCACATTTTAAACAACTCACATTAACAACTCACATTAACAACTCACATTAACAACTCACATTAACAACTCACATTAACAACTCACATTTTAAACAACTCACATTTTAAACAACTCACATTTTAAACAACTCACATTTAAAACAACTCACATTTAAAACAACTCACATTTAAAACAACTCACATTTAAAACAACTCACATTTTAAACAACTCACATTTTAAACAACTCACATTTTAAACAACTCACATTTTAAACAACTCACATTTTTAAAAATTCACATTTTAAACAACTCACATTTTAAACAACTCACATTTTAAACAACTCACATTTTAAACAACTCACATTTTAAAAAATTCACATTTTAAACAACTCACATTTTAAACATCTCACATTTCAAACCACTCACATTTTAAACAACTGACCAACACAAAATCATTTTCACTTCTTCGTCATTTGACCAATGGACCAATGCCAATTTGAAAAAGTAATTACCTGTTTGAGATGAGGGAGTATCAATTCTGACGCGACTATCAGTACTGCTAGTGTTGGCGCGTCTATCAGTACTGCTAGTTTTGGCCCGAGTATCAGTACTGCTAGTTTTGGCGCGTCTATCAGTACTGCTAGTTTTGGCCCGAGTATCAGTACTGCTAGTTTTGGTGCGTCTGCCAGTACTGCTAGTTTTTGCGCGTCTATCAGTACTGCTAGTTTTGGCCCGAGTATCAGTACTGCTAGTTTTGGCGCGTCTACCAGTACTGCTAGTTTTGGCGCGTCTATCACAACTGCTAGTTTTGGCGCGTCTACCAGTACTGCTAGTTTTGGCGCGTCTATCACAACTGCCAGTTTTGGCGCGTCTATCACAACTGCTAGTTTTGGCGCGTCTACCAGTACTGCTAGTTTTGGCACGTCTATCACAACTCCTAGTTTTGGCGCGTCTACCAGTACTGCTAGTTTTGGCGCGTCTATCACAACTGCAAGTTTTGGCATTTGCTGTTATTAATTCATATACCATGATAAATATTCAACGCTACCATTTATGTTTCAATCAAATGCCGATCGAAGTAGCGTTCAACTGCTTTCTTTTGCGCCATTGTTACTTAATTGTTTATCATTCTTGTCTCTTTTGCATTAATAAATAAATGTGTTGAACGCGATAAATACAAGTGTTTGGACAGCGATAAAGATTATAATTAGATGAATAAGACACAAACACGGCAGAAGCCACACAAATCTGTGTCTTATTATTTATTGTTCGGCTTTAGCATGCGAAGATGACCAAGACTTCGCCTTGAGTGGGATGTATTTTGATTAGAGCTAATGAGTCATCCTCACTCACTCGTCCTTGACTATTTGATCCAATTTCAAGGCTTGGTTAAGTTGACTGGAAACACGCCATGATGCAGCAGATGACCAGCCGTGTTTCGTGTGTGTTTCACTGTGCTCTTTAAGCGTTCCACTTTACAAGAATTGTCAGAATAGTCATTCATCGTGGCAATGTCATACCGCCTTCAGGACTCCATCTCCGGCTTTGACTTCAGAGGCTGCCTTCTCTTAGATGAGTTGCCATCCACGATTCACAAGTCCCATCTACCCGGGGTGGAGGTGTTGTTTATGCTTGTCTAGGATGGGGATTGAACTCCAGTCCACAAGCTTGGGCTTGACTCGGCCACCCAGCATTCCCGTATCTTATTAACAAGAATAAGAAACTACCGTAAACCTAGAGTTTCAAAGACGTGGTTTTTTTTTTTAAAGATTAAATAGACACCGTAGCACTTTTAGACAATCTCAAAGCACTTCTGAATTTCAACTTTTTCAATTGTTGATTGTGAAAGGATTTTCATTTTTTCAGTTAAGATTTTTCCGTTTTCAGTTGTTTTTTTAACTTACTTTTTTTTCTTTTTTTTTATCCATCGCATCGAGGGGAGTGTCGAGGGGAGTGTCGAGGGGAGTGTCGAGGGGACACAGCTCCCCTCACAGCTCCCCTCACAGCTCCCCTCACGTCGCTCGGGTTATTCTAGTTTTTTAAAAATAATAATTTAAAGTAAATAAAATCCAAACATAAAAACTGTAAGGCGGAACAAAATACTAACATAATTTTAAATTTAAATTCTCTGACAAGCGAATCCTCCAACCCGCCAAGTTTCTTTTTCAACCAATTCTCAAGTTTCGCCTCCCACTGTGAACGTTCCCAATCCCAAGTTTGAGGTTTTTTTAGGAAATAAAAACAAATTCAAAATTCAAAATGTTATCAGTTGTGTTTCAGCTTCTTTCGGGGGAAAAATGTGTTCTGCCTACGTGATGTTTGTCATAATCTCCGACCCAATTGTTATTGTGGGGGTCAATGTTCAGCTTTTAGAGTCGAACTATTTCTGGCCGTAAAAATATTTTGCTTCATTTTTCAGGTGTTTCTAAAGTTGGCTTGATGACAGTATCGGCAGCATCACAAATACTAATTCTATGGGTTTGTATGTATTGCTGTAACCCATTGTTGAAAAGGCGCGCTACATAAAAAAATTCCCCAGAAGTTGGAACTAACTGGGATTCTTATCAGGTGCCGTTACTTGAATGAATGCTTTGTCAAGTATAGCGCTGGTAGATGGGACCTTCACGCATTAAGTGCCGGTAGATGGGACCTTCACGCATTAAGTGCCGTTACTTGAATGAATGCTTTGTCAAGTATAGCGCTGGTAGATGGGACCTTCACGCATTAAGTGCCGTTACTTGAATGAATGCTTTGTCAAGTATAGCGCTGGTAGATGGGACCTTCACGCATTAAGTGCCGTTACTTGAATGAATGCTTTGTCAAGTATAGCGCTGGTAGATGGGACCTTCACGCATTAAGTGCCGTTACTTGAATGAATGCTTTGTCAAGTATAGCGCTGGTAGATGGGACCTTCACGCATTAAGTGCCGTTACTTGAATGAATGCTTTGTCAAGTATAGCGCTGGTAGATGGGACCTTCACGCATTAAGTGCCGTTACTTGAATGAATGCTTTGTCAAGTATAGCGCTGGTAGATGGGACCTTCACGCATTAAGTGCCGTTACTTGAATGAATGCTTTGTCAAGTATAGCGCTGGTAGATGGGACCTTCACGCATTAAGTGCCGTTACTTGAATGAATGCTTTGTCAAGTATAGCGCTGGTAGATGGGACCTTCACGCATTAAGTGCCGTTACTTGAATGAATGCTTTGTCAAGTATAGCGCTGGTAGATGGGACCTTCACGCATTAAGTGCCGGTAGATGGGACCTTCACGCATTAAGTGCCGTTACTTGAATGAATGCTTTGTCAAGTATAGCTCTGGTAGATGGGACCTTCACGCATTAAGTGCCGTTACTTGAATGAATGCTTTCTCAAGTATAGCGCTGGTAGATGGGACCTTCACGCATTAAGTGCCGTTACTTGAATGAATGCTTTCTCAAGTATAGGGCTGGTAGATGGGACCTTCACGCATTAAGTGCCGTTACTTGAATGAATGCTTTGTCAAGTATAGCGCTGGTAGATGGGACCTTCACGCATTAAGTGCCGGTAGATGGGACCTTCACGCATTAAGTGCCGTTACTTGAATGAATGCTTTGTCAAGTATAGCTCTGGTAGATGGGACCTTCACGCATTAAGTGCCGTTACTTGAATGAATGCTTTGTCAAGTATAGCTCTGGTAGATGGGACCTTCACGCATTAAGTGCCGTTACTTGAATGAATGCTTTCTCAAGTATAGCNACTCACTGTCTCTAAATCTGGCTCACTTTGTCCGAATCAGACTCACTGTCTCTAAATCTGGCTCACTTTGTCCGAATCAGACTCACTGTCTCTAAATCTGGCTCACTTTGTCCGAATCAGACTCACTGTCTCTAAATCTGGCTCACTTTGTCCGAATCAGACTCACTGTCTCTAAATCTGGCTCACTTTGTCCGAATCAGACTCACTGTCTCTAAATCTGGCTCACTTTGTCCGAATCAGACTCACTGTCTCTAAATCTGGCTCACTTTGTCCGAATCAGACTCACTGTCTCTAAATCTGGCTCACTTTGTCCGAATCAGACTCACTGTCTCTAAATCTGGCTCACTTTGTCCGAATCAGACTCACTGTCTCTAAATCTGGCTCACTTTGTCCGAATCAGACTCACTGTCTCTAAATCTGGCTCACTTTGTCCGAATCAGACTCACTGTCTCTAAATCTGGCTCACTTTGTCCGAATCAGACTCACTGTCTCTAAATCTGGCTCACTTTGTCCGAATCAGACTCACTGTCTCTAAATCTGGCTCACTTTGTCCGAATCAGACTCACTGTCTCTAAATCTGGCTCACTTTGTCCGAATCAGACTCACTGTCTCTAAATCTGGCTCACTTTGTCCGAATCAGACTCACTGTCTCTAAATCTGGCTCACTTTGTCCGAATCAGACTCACTGTCTCTAAATCTGGCTCACTTTGTCCGAATCAGACTCACTGTCTCTAAATCTGGCTCACTTTGTCCGAATCAGACTCACTGTCTCTAAATCTGGCTCACTTTGTCCGAATCAGACTCACTGTCTCTAAATCTGGCTCACTTTGTCCGAATCAGACTCACTGTCTCTAAATCTGGCTCACTTTGTCCGAATCTGACCTCAGTCATTCTTTGATTCCAGCCAAGCGCAGCACCTCCTACGCTTTACCCGAGGCACTCTGCTTCACTCTGCCTCACTCCTGCCTCACTCCGCCTCACTCTGCCTCAGTCTTACCTCACTCCTGCCTCACTCCGCCTCACTCTGCCTCAGTCTTTCCTCACTCCTGCCTCACCCCGCCTCACCCTTCTCGCCCTCGGCCTTTTCTTCCCCCCCCCCCCACACCCTCTATCTCTGAACATGTGTGTCTGTGTGTGCCGTGTGTCTGTGTGTGCGCGTGTCAGTCAAGGGTAGAAAACAAAGTCATGGCCGTGACAACATGGCGCTGAAGACTGAAGTGCGCAAACGATCGCTTGTATCACGTCTCACAAAAGTGGTGTGTGGTGGTGTGTGGTGGTGTGGTGTGGTGTTTTTTTTTTTATGCCAGGAGACATGCTGGGGGACAACTGTTACTGGTGGTGTTATCTCCTGCTGGGGGACAACTGTTGGTGTTGGTGTTATCTCCTGGAATCCACGTGACACGCAGGATGTTATCACAACTCATATTTTGGTGGATACGTGAGCATAAATGTATTATCAAATAGATTGTCATTGTGTATGTGTTGTTCTATATGGCAAGAAAAAACGGGTTACACCCATGGCCTCTTGTTTTGATATGTGTATGGGAAACATAGGCGTGTGCTGATGAGGCCATGTGTGTCTATAGTTTAGTGTGTGTGTGTCTTCATAACCATTTGTGTTTTTTCTGTTGGTAATTTTTATTTCACGTTTTCGTTTCCATTATTTCTAAAGACACATTTTTATTTTTTTTGTTTAATACCAGCAAATAAAACAAATTGTTACTAGCGTTCTCCATCATTACTGTTGGGTAACAACATGGTTTGTGGAGACTCATGATGCCAGGAGACACATGATAACGGGAGACACCTAAAGTCGGGAGACACAGGATGGTGGGAGACACATGATGCAGGGAGACACAGGATGGTGGGAGACACATGATGCAGTGAGACACATGATGCAGTGAGACACTGGATGGCGAGAGACACAGGATGATGGGAGACACAGGATGATGGGAGACACCTACAGCCAGGAGAAACATGATGCAGGGAGACACAGGATGGTGGGAGACACATGATGCAGGGAGACACAAGATGCTGGGAGACACAGGATGCCGGGAGACACCTAAAGCCGGGAGACATAGGATGCCGGGAGACACCTAAAGCCGGGAGACACATGATTTTGGGAGACACAGGATGCCAGGAGACACAGGATGCCGGGAGACACATGATGCCAGGAGACACAGGATGCCAGGAGACACAGGATGCCAGGAGACACAGGATGCCGGGAGACACATGATGCCGGGAGACACAGGATGCCGGGAGACACCTAAAGGCGGGAGACACCTAAAGGCGGGAGACACATATTGCCGGGAGACACATGATGCCCGGAGACACGTGATGCCGTGAAACGCAGGAATATTTTTGAACCCATGTGAGCAGATATGGTTAGATGGTTAATTTCAATATGCACATTTTTCATGCCTTATGCTAAAGTGCACATGTTAATGGGTAGTTCCAATGTGCACATTTCATGGCTTATGCCAATGTCACATGTTAATGATTAATTCCAATATGCACATGTTAATGGCTTATACCAGTGTGCACATTTTCTTGGCTTACGCCAATGTGCACATATTAATGGTTAATTCCGATGTGCATATTTTCATGGTTTATGCCAATGTTCACATGCTAATGGCTTAAGCTAATGTGCACATTTCAATGTCTTATGCAAATGTGAAAATCATAATGGATTATGCCAATATGCACATATTAATGGCTCATGTCCATGTGCAGATGCAGATATTTTGATGAGACGTAGGCAGGGGAGCGAATCCACGTTTGAATATTTTTTATCGCTAGACTATAGGTTAAGAGGCAGATCATCTCGCCAATTGGTTGGTCGACTTTTAGAAAGAAGGTTACAAATTGACCAAGACTACAGCTTTCTGTGTCGGCCTTGCTATTTCTAAAACAAGCATTTAAAAGAAAGTAAATACCGCAGCAGGTTCATCCAGCCCTTAAGTCCTAGGGCCCAAGAGAGGACATTGACCAGAAAGTCCTAGGGCCCAAGAGAGGACATTGACCAGAAAGTCCTAGGGCCCAAGAGAGGACATTGACCAGAAAGTCCTAGGGCCCAAGAGATGACATTGACCAGAAAGTCCTAGAGCCCAAGAGATGACATTGACCAGAAAGGCAAATTGTGAAGACGAAAGCTCGACACTCGACTATTTAGATACACAAATGACCGACCATACACCGTAGCTCCCTTAGTTAGTCAACTAAAATTATATGAAAGAAAATCTCGCGAGATCAGGATCAGTTGTCGTCTGCAAATGATCAAATTTCATAAGCCACACTTGCTGCAGAGGCGCAGCTAAGGGGGGGGGCAAGGGGGACAGATGTCCCTGGGCGCCAGAGTAGTTAGGGGCGCATAATATCCTTTGATATTATTTTATTCATGCAAATAATGGGCTTGAGAGTTGAAAAAAGAAAAGGGGGGGGGGGTGTTTTGAAATGAATCCTGTCCCCGAAGGACCAACACCCTAGCTACGCCTCTGACTTGCTAGAGAACTTTCTTCTTTTTCTTTTTTTTTTTTTGGTAGGCGGGGTGGGGTAATTTTTTTGTTTTTTTTTTTTTTTTTTATTTTTTATTAATTTTTATTTCTTTTTATTTCTTTTTTCCCCGAGGACCAACACCCTAGCTACGCCTCTGACTTGCTAGAGAACTTTCTTCTTTTTCTTTTTTTTTTTTTGGTACGCGGGTTGGGGTAATATTTATAGTTTTATTACTTTTTATTACTTTTTATTACTTTTTATTACTTTTTATTACTTTTTATTACTTTTTATTGCTTTTTATTACTTTTTATTACTTTTTATTACTTTTTATTACTTTTTATTTCTTTAGCCGACATGAACACAGCGAGCAAAGCGGAAATTTATTGATAAAAGCAGGCTCTACATAAGAGATTTCTTAAACTTAGTGTTGGACGAATGCTCGGAAGGTAAATTTTATTTCTATCAACAATTCATCATCGCCGTCAACAGTGCAACGGGATAATGCTTTGATAAAGATAAGGCTTATCTGCTTAAACAACGTTCAGATATCGTGAGATGTTTCCCCGAGGAGAACGACCTGATGTACTCGTAATTATTTTGGTTGAGCCTCTCCAACCACTAGGAGCTGTACGATCGAACCGCTGGCGCTGCTCAGCGAGGCTTCTAAACATTGAAGTAGGGCAAATCAAAATGGAATTACCGGACATTGCAGTTACTGGAATATGGTATGCGAGTAAAACCTCCTGATAGAATTTATATGGAAAATAAATTAATAACAAGATTTGGGTCTTTGTCTCCATTCGGTATTAACAAAGTTCCCAATTTTACACAGCTGCAATGCCCTATTTCTGTTTTTAAATTGTACGTCCGCCCTTTTCTTTCAGTACTTCTGAGACTTTTTTCGTGATGCGACTTGAGCCCATTCTTGGTTCTTTTTGTGTTTTTTTTTTTTAAATTTTAGGTATACGAATGAGATATGTGTGTGTGTATGTATATATATATATATATATTCCATTTGTGGAGTATTGTTTATGTCGGAGCCAAATCTGAACACAGATTTAAACCTTGATAACCATAGCGGCGCGTAACAGCATATCTCTATTATAATCTAAATTGTATGTAAACACACAGGCATGTTGTTTGGTTTTCTTGAAGTGATGTCTGCATTAGCCGAAACTTTTACACTTGTATTTAATCTTAGCCTATACTATATTATTCACACCATCTTGTTTGTGTCTGCTTAGTGGGCCCTAAGATCGAAGGTTAAATGACAATACTGAGAGCGATTGTTCATTTTTTAATGAATCATTTATTTACAATGAACACACACTCACAAAACAAACACACGCACACAAATCCACAAACACACAAACCCACAAACACACAAAGGCACACACACACAAACCCACAAACACACAAACACACACACAAACACACCAACACACAAACAAAACACAAAAACACAAAAACACACAAATATACAAACACACAAACATACAAACATACAAACACACAAACACACAAACACAAAAAAACACAAGCACACAAGCACACAAACACACAAACGCACAAACGCACAAACACAAAAACACAAAAACACAAAAACGCAAAAATGCAAAAAACCCAAAAACGCAAAAACGCACAACCGCACAAACGCGCAACCGCGCAAACGCGCAACCGCGCAAACGCGCAAACACACAAACTTTCCTTTTCACACAGAAAACCTTGATATATTGCATTCAGTTCAAAATATTAACAAAATTCTTGGACATCGTTCTGACCCATCAACTCTATGACCCTTCATCTCTGACCCATCAACTCTATGACCCTTTATCTCTGACCCATCAACTCTATAACCCATCAACTCTGACCCATCAACTTTATGACCCTTCAACTCTGACCCATCAACTCAATGACCCTTCAACTATGACGCATCAACTCTATGACCCTTCAACTATGACCCATCAACTCTATGACCCTTTCAACCTTATTGCAGTTTTTTTTTTCTTTAACACCGATTGCCTGACAGCAATTAAATATCGTTGCCTAATTCCAATTAACGTAGAGCCCCAAAGAATTTTTTTTTTTGTGTGTGCACTTATTCTATCTTCTCTCAAGGCTTCTCTGGCCGGGCTATTTTTTGCTTTGATAGGACGGACCGGACGCATTCGCTTGAGTAAGTAATGAAGATTTGTCTTGGTTTTCTATAACCAGTTATGAAGAGATCCACATTGTCATGCTCTTTTGGTTATTTTGGTGGTTGTCTTAATATTTTTCCCCGGCGTACATCATTGTTCTTGTTACAGTATCTGTATAGGTGTAGATCATACATTATATTTGTTACTGCAGGATGTGTTATAAATCTAATTATATGTACATCTGTTATATATAATATGCGCGCCTACTATAGAGAAAATATTTGAGTATTTCCTTTCAAACCTGATAGCTCTGGTTCTATAGGTTAAAAATAACTGCGGTTTTTCCCGAAGAACTAATTTGACTGTTATGCAGTACACTTTTCCCCGTGCTTGAGCTTTGTTTGACCCCTCATTAGATTCCTAGCAGACAGTAGCGTTTATTGTGGGCTTGGCTTAGTCTTTGATGTATCGTGTTTACTACCGAGAACCGATTAAACATGGTTAGTATGTCTCCTAGTATCTTGTCGAAAATTCGCGATTTTTTATAGAAACGTAAAGAATGTCTGAGTAGTTTCTGGAAGGCAGTGCTTACGCTGCATATATATATAGGATTGAAAGGGACAGAGATATACGGAGACTGATAGATATTTTTAACCTCACGAGACGTGTATTATTCTTTGTGTACTGATATGTGTTTATTCACATTCGTATTAATTGGCACATTGTACTAATTGTGTACCGGTACCAGATTTTCTCATACTCTGTAAGTTGATGATTTGTAATTATAATTCGTTTGTTTTATAATTGCATTATTACTAAATTAAATTTTATTAATTTTAATTGGTACTGTTTTCGATGTCGTATTTTTGTTATTGTATTTGTCTATGGTATCGTCCTTTGTTGTGCACTGTTTGCAGGGTTTCTTTCAGCTATATCTCCGGGGGGCAGTGCCCCCCCCCCCGGGAAAAGCAAAGTGCCCCCTGGAGCAAAAATATGTCCAACAATAAATCAAATGGAACTGCTGGCACTGCCCCCCCCCGAAAAATCTGAAGTGC
>CAXITT010000050.1:1260399-1273175 GCA_964033795.1 Lymnaea stagnalis | reverse complement strand
GCGCCCCCCCCCCCCCCCGAAAATCTGAAGTGCCCGGGGGACATTTCTGAAAGAAACACTGACTGTTTGAACGAGCCATAACTTAAAACAAGAGATTAATTTATCACAATAGAAGCCAGTGCGTAACATTGACGTTTTCGGCAAAGCTGTGTTCCAAGAAGAGGTACATTTGACGTGCTCAGCCTAACCAATGGCGTAGCGAGGGTCGGTGTCACCCGGTGCGGTAAACTCATTGTGTCACCCCCTCCCCCCGACTTCCAAGAGGGATTTGTTATTGTTAAAATAATTCCACAGAATACCAATGACAAGAAGAAAAATTAATTTAAGGTCAGGAGGTAAATATATTTAAGAAGTGTATTTATATGAGCCAGAATGATCAATACATTGAACGTGGGCCCTCAAAATATAGAAGAAGTAACAACGTTAAGTTATAGTTGTATTTACATTAAATTTACTTTATTAAACATTTTCCTTTCATGGTCTTCAGAGCTGCAAATCTGTCAATCACTTTATCAAATTCAATATCCTTCACCGTAACACGTTCAACTGAGAGTATAGCCAGATCAGAGAGCCTCTTGTATCCCATGGTGGATCTTGATAAGCTTTAGTTTTGAAAAGCTCCGCTGACATGAAGTCATAGACACACAGATAGATGTCAGAATGATCAATACATTGATCGTGGGCCCTTGATATATAGAAGAAAAAGAAGTCCATTGAGGGCTTAGCGAGAGCGTTGGAAGAGATTCTAGGAAGTCCCATTCAGCTATGAATTTCAAAACATCAAATACTGACCCGTCCTTGAATTTGTGACATTCAGTATCAGCGGCCTTTATTGTCTTCTGAGACTAGGTATTTCATTTAAAAGTTCATCCTCTGATAACTCTTCACAGAAAGAGGCTAATTTTGGAACGAATACCAATAACTCTTCTTAACTTGCTGATAGCCTCTTGGGTTGAACAGGCGCAAACATATCTGCTGCTTCATTGATCACTGATGATTTGATCTGGACTTCAGAATGAAAGTGAGCAATGCACAACCTTGTCTCCCTTCTCTTTTCCTCTCACAGAGAGAGGCTAGCATCTATTGATTGTTTTCCTTTAATTCTATTCTTAAACCTTTGGGAATTTAGATGCACATTGCTTCCCGTTATTTACCGAACACTTCAATCGGCGTTGAATAATGGTTAAAAAGATGTTTCTGACGTATCAATGAGATAAGTTACACGTGGGGAAAATGTTCGTGTGATCGGTTATCCATTTGTGAATTTCCGCTAGACCGAGATTTGTGTACTCTGTCAATACGCATTTTTTCAATTTGGTGTCACCCCCTGAGACGGTGTCACCCCCTGAGACGGTGTCACCCCCTGAGACGGTGTCACCCCCTGAGACGGTGTCACCCCCTGCGACGGTGTCACCCCCTGAGACGGTGTCACCCCCTGAGACGGTATCACCCCCTGAGACGGTGTCACCCCCTGAGATGGTGTCACCCCCTGAGACGGTGTCACCCCCTGAGACGGTGTCACCCCCTGTGGTCCGCACCCCCGCACCCCTAGCTACGTCACTGTTTAACCCTATAAATGGGTAAAAAGTCATTTTTAAACGGTGTTTTTCTGACCTAATTATAAGGGCACCTCATTTCTGTCGCATCAACCTATAACTTATAATAATGCACGCATTGAAATGGGTTACATGTGTGGAAAATTTCTATATGATTGATTAACCTTTTATGAAAATCGGTTGGACCGAGCAGTGTGTTCTCTGTAAATATGCAATTGACACCCGGTGCGGTCCACACACCCCTAGCTACGCCACTGAGCATAACTATGGTCTTCCCAGAAGAGGTACATTTGACGTCCTCAGCATAACTATGGCGTTCCCAGGGAAGGTCAGTTCGACCTTCTCAGAATGAAACACTTGAAAATCATTTCTCATCCTACTATATTTTCGTCGAGAAAAATAAAATTGTAATTACCGCCAAAGAAATGATCATTAGAAGAAATCAAATGACATGAGTCGACTTGATGTCAGGGTTATTGAAGGGATCATTACACGTCTTCAATCAAGGGCGGTTCCTGCCAAAGTGAAATGTTGAGAGTTCTGAATGAATATAGAGCGCAACATTTTTCAAGAACATTATTATATAGGTCATAACCAGTGGACAGGTCACACCAGGGGATAGGTCACACCAGGGGATAGGTCACACCAGTGGATAGGTCACACCAGTGGATAGGTCGCACCAGTGGATATGCCGCATGAGTGGATAGGGCATATTAGTAAATAGGTAACAACAGTTGATAGGTCGCATCAGTGGAAAGGTCACATTAGTCAATAGGTCATTCCAGTAGATAGGTCACAACAGTAATTAGGTCACACCATGGGCGCTTGCAGTATGTGTCAGGGTGGGTCAGATGCATCCCGCCATAGAAATGATAAATAAATGCTAAAAAATATTAACATTTGCACTTTTTCCCTAGAATATAAAGTAGTTTATAAAAATAGTAGTTGTACGTGTCCCAAATGAAAATATCTGAGAAGGGAAACGATGGACGTAGGTACCGAAACAAAGTGCAATAGATGCCGGAGTAGATAACCTGACATCGGCAGAGTTTATGGTAGTACAGGGCAGACAAGATAGCTAAGGAGGCAGAAGCCACCAGGTGGACAGTGTGGCGATATGCTAGCTTGGGAGGCAGGGAGACACCAGGCGGACAGTGTTGGCGACATGCTAGCTTGGGAGGCAGGGAGACACCAGGTCGACAGTGTGTGCGACATGCTAGCTCGGGAGGCAGGGAGACACCAGGTCGACAGTGTGGGCGACATGCTAGCTTGGGAGGCAGGGAGACACCAGGTCGACAGTGTGGGCGACATGCTAGCTTGGGAGGCAGGGAGACACCAGGTCGACAGTGTGGGAACCGGTACCGAGAATGAGTTCGCGTTATGAATAGGGTGGTTAGCTGGTAATAGGGAATTTTCATGAAGACCACCCTTCACTGCATAAATGCAGACATCCTTCACTACATAAATGCAGACATCCTTCACTTCATTAATACAGCCATCCTTCACTTCATAAATGCAGACATCCTTCACTTCATAACTGCAGAAAATGTAACTAGGAATTCGCGAGATCTCAGGGGATTAGCTTCCCTTGCGCCTAATGTAGGTCAGGTCAATACTCGGAAACATTCATTGATTGAATAGAAATTGTCTTGTCAAAATAAAGAGCGTTCATTCGCGTCATTAAACCTCAGCTGTCTAAGTTATCGGGATTATGTCACCCAGTCAATATGTCTGGAGGATGGGTGAATGAATGTGTGTACGTGGATGACTGGATTAATGGATGTGCGGACAGGTGGATAGATGAAGTGATTAAAGTATGGATGGATCGATATATGGAACAGTGGTTGAAGTAATTGATGAACGGACTGATTGATTTGTGTATAGATTTGACGAATTGAAGGGTCTGTGGTTGTATTAATGGGTAGAGAGGTATGTGGATGGTTCGACTTACCGATGGATGAGTAGTTGTGTGGATGGTTCGACTTACCGATGGATGATTAGTTGTGTGGATGGTTCCACTTACCGATGGATGAGTAGTTGTGTGGATGGTTCGACTTACCGATGGATGAGTAGTTGTGTGGATGGTTCGATTTACCGATGGATGAGTAGTTGTGTGGATGGTTCGACTTACCGATGGATGAGTAGGTGTGTGGATGGTTTGACTTATAAATGGGTGGATCAAACGATCGAATGTTGGAAATGTGATATGAAGTAGGTAGAGGCATGGTACAATTAAATTAAAGGAATGTTCAGTGACTACACAATTACTTCTACTCATCCATTCAGTCATCCATTCAGTCATCCATTCAGTCATCCATTCAGTCATCCATGCAGTCATCCATGCAGTCATCCATTCAGTCATCCATTCAGTCATCCATTCAGTCATCCATTCAGTCATCCATGCAGTCATCCATGCAGTCATCCATGCAGTCATCCATGCAGTCATCCATTCAGTCATCCATTCCGTCATCCATTCAGTCATCCATTCAGTCATCCATTCAGTCATCCATGCAGTCATCCATGCAGTCATCCATGCAGTCATCCATTCAGTCATCCATTCAGTCATCCATTCAGTCATCCATTCAGTCATCCATTCAGTCATCCATTCAGTCATCCATTCAGTCATCCATTCAGTCATCCATTCAGTCATCCATTCAGTCATCCATGCAGTCATCCATGCAGTCATCCATTCAGTCATCCATTCAGTCATCCATTCAGTCATCCATTCAGTCATCCATGCAGTCATCCATGCAGTCATCCATTCAGTCATCCATGCAGTCATCCATTCAGTCATCCATTCAGTCATCCATTCAGTCATCCATTCAGTCATCCATTCAGTCATCCATTCAGTCATCCATGCAGTCATCCATTCAGTCATCCATTCAGTCATCCATTCAGTCATCCATTTAGATTCTACATAAAAAAAGTCAAACATCAGCCGATAATTTTTCTTTGTTCGTTTTTCTCTAAGTCCAACGATTTCATTCTTGTGATCCTAGCGGACCCGACCACTCAGCGGTTTCGAACACCTTTCACTCATCATGGCGGGCACCGCATTCTTCAGTCTTTGACTCCCTGTGCATTGCTTGATGCCGCTGATGGGATCCGATCACGAGTGCTTTACTATGTCGGCGTTAGCGCTCTTGAGAGCATGGAGATGGCGGTTAGAGAGGGGAGGGGTGGGGTGGGGTGGGGGGGGGGCTGGCGGAACACGAAGGTAAAGAATTGAATGCATTTTCTCGGGATGGCACCCGTCTCATGCCTCGCCCCTGACCTTGACCTTCAGGCTGAACTGAAATGTTTGAAGGAAAAAAAATCTAAATTAGCATCTTATCGCAGTTTTATTCCAAGACAAACAAACACTAGCGCTTAGAAACATGCGAAGCCCATTTGTTTTAATGTGACAAGTGTTTCATTGCTTTTTAAGCCAGTCAGCCACTCATTTCTACAGCTGTGTCTCGCTGTTATTCCCAGCACAGAGTTCCTGATAGGAAGTAATAGAATTCCAATACAATGAAAGCTGTTTGTTTCTTTTCTTTATTTCGTTTAGAAAGTTTAACTTTTTTTAGTTGTTGTGGTTTTCGCCGCTGCTTTACCGAGTCTCTTGGTGTAAATCTGCTTTACCGAGTCTCTTGGTGTAAATCTGCTTTACCCTGCCTTTTGGTGTAAATCTGATTTACCCTGTCACTCGGTGTAAATCTGCTTTACCGAGTCTCTTAATTTAAATCTGCTTTACCCTGCTTTTTGGTGTAAATCTGTTTCACCCTGTCTCTTGGTGTAAATCTGATTTACCCTGCCTTTTGGTATAAATCTGCTTTACCCTGTCTCTCGGTGTAAATCTGCTTTACCCTGTCTCTTTGTGTAAATCTGCTTTACCCTGTTTCTTGGTGTAAATCTGATTTACCCTGTCTCTTGGAGTAAATCAGCTTTACCCTGTCTCTTGGTGTAAATCTCCTTTACCCTGTCTCTTTGTGTAAATCTGCTTTACCCTGTCTCTTGTTGCATCGAATAGGGTTGTCGTAGTGATCTGATGTTGTAGTGACAACAATATTAAAGATACGACACCCAAAACAGTTGTCAGTTACAATTAATATGATTTAATTTAGTAATAATACAATAACAAAACAAAAGAAATATAATTATAAATCATCAAATTACAGTATGGTAGATCTTATACCGGTTCAAAGTTAACTCAAATAGTATAATGTGCCAATGAATAATGATGAAATGCGAAATAAACACATATAAATACACAAAGAATAATACACGCCTCGTAAAGTTAATAATATCTATCTGAAACTCCGTTCTCTCCCTGTGCCTGTCAATCCTTCATATATGTGGGTCTACCGACGCGTAAGCCCTGCCTTCCAGAAGCTACTCAGCATTTGTTTACATTTCTAGAACAAATCGAGATCATTCGAAAAGATACTAGGAGACAGTCTAACCATGTTTAATTGGTAAACACGATAGATCAAAAGAACTACCCCCGCCCATCTATGAAGCGAGCGTCTGCTTAAGAATATAATTTAAGGTCAAGGAAAGCTCACGCACGGGGAAATCGTGTCAAACGCTATACATAACAGTGTCAATGGTATCTGCTGTATTCGAATTCGGGGTTTTCTCCCTATTTAATTTTTTTAATGTGCATCATAAGTCTGTCCACTTCAAAATAGTTCAGATTTGTAAGAAACACGTTATGTAGAGTTCATTTGAAGAGCTGAATAACTCTGTTATCTAACTGAGATGTTGTAATAATTTGATATGAAACATATGAGCATTTAATTTGTTTCAGGGGAGACAAACCTCTCGGAAATAAAATTCCAAGTATTTTTTATTAATTTAGGCTAGATCAATAGATTTATCAATGGCATCAAATGATTGATTTTTTTAATGGTGGTGATCCATTGAAGGGGTAAAAATATTGTTTACAATCCTCGAGCTAAAATTGGGGTCTATGGCTAGTAGCCCCTCTGGGCAACAATAGGTACCCGAATGGCTTGCATTACACCGGCCCCACAAACTGGTGTGCATTTGTTAACTTCGCTCCCCCAAACATGAACGTGTGAAGTTCAGTGTGGTGGACAGATCTTATGTCAATCAACTGTTTTATGGCAGGCCAAGCAGGTGGCGCTGATGCCGAGGTATTGGGCGGGGGGGGGGGCCGGGGGTCCTTAAAGAATGACACTTCTGAAACCTTACCGAATATAAATTAGTTACAGTTAGGGGCCGTGTGTAAATATTCCATTATGTTACAGTTGGCACGTCTGCCTTAAGCACCACCGTGTGTCTACTGCAGATAGTGGGTGCTATGGTCCTTTCTAAACTGCAATGAAATGAAATAGACTTCAGTGAAACAACCTTATATTAGATTTATAGTTTATCAGATGAGATCCTAATATTATCATACAAGTGGTCTCTCAAGAAAGTGCGAAAAACGTGTGTTGCTCTTCCAAGAAGGTTTATGACTCGCCTATGCCAACATTGTTTAAATAAATCTATCTCAAAAACATGTATTTTGTTTCGTGTGTAAAGCAAGAGAAGAAGAGAAAATATTAATAGTGATTCAATTTTAAAATGACCTCCCCTTCACTGAGATTGTAGACAAACGTTTACGAAATGGTTCATCCCATTAACCGTATATCTAACCCGTATCACTGAAATAGAAATCCATTTCTATTTTTTTACACAATGCATGTTCCTTCCTTTGTTAAAATATCTACATGTGATATTTTTTGACATACACAGAGATTTTTCTTCAAAGTCTTATCTTTTATTCAATGACAAAATTGTTTTAATGTATCAAAACGAATTTAGATAAAGGGATAGGAATACCGCCAAGTCATTGTTGGTTCATTAGGTTTGGTGGGTTTTTTTAGGTTTGGTGGCTTTTTATGCTGGTTTTTTTTAGTTTGGTGGTTTCTGAATTGGTGGTTTTCTTTAAGTTTTTGTTGTTTTTTTTTGAGTTGGTCGTTTTTTTAAGATGATGGTATTTGAGTTTTTGGTTTTTTGAGTTGGTATTTTCTTTTCTTTTTTTTTTTTTTTGAGTTGTTGGTTTTTTAAGATGGTGGTTTTTGAGATGGTGTTTTTTGAGATGGTGTTTTTTGAGATGGTGTTTTTTTTCAGTTGGTAGTTTATTTGAGATGGTGGTTTTTCGAGTTCTTTTTTTTTTTTAAATAAAATTTCAAATGAGTGATTTTTTATTTCATCAAGTATTTTAGTTGGGGGTCTGGAGCTGCAATCAAACATAACTGTCTCAGTCAGTTCTATACTAGATATCCTCTCAAAATTGCCAAAGATAGCTTAAATAAGATATACCTTCCTCATTTCTGTCAAAGATAAGATATTTCTTCTCAGTACTATCAAAGATAAGATATTTCCCCACATTACTATCAAAGATACATTTCCCCTCAGTACTATCAAAGATAAGATATTTCCCTTCAGTACTATCAAAGATAAGATATTTCCCCTCGGTACTATCAAAGATAAGATATTTCCCCTCAGTGCTATCAAAGATAAGACATCCCCCCCCCAGTTCTATCAAAGATAAGATATGTCCCCTCAGTACTATCAAAGATAAGATATTTCCCCTCTGTACTATCAAAGATAAGATATTTCCCCTCAGTACTATCAAAGATAAGATATTTCCCCTCTGTACTATCAAAGATAAGATATTTCCCCTCGGTACTATCAAAGATAAGATATTTCCCCTCAGTGCTATCAAAGATAAGACAGTCCCCCCCCCCAGTTCTATCAAAGATAAGTTATGTCCCCTCAGTACTATCAAAGATAAGATATTTCCCCTCAGTACTATCAAAGATAAGATATTTCCCCTCAGTACTATCAAAGATAAGATATTTCCCCTCTGTACTATCAAAGATAAGATATTTCCCCTCAGTACTATCAAAGATAAGATATTTCCCCTCAGTACTATCAAAGATAAGATATTTCCCCTCTGTACTATCAAAGATAAGATATTTCCCCTCAGTACTATCAAAGATAAGATATTTCCCCTCAGTACTATCAAAGATAAGATATTTCCCCTCAGTACTATCAAAGATAAGATATTTCCCCTCAGTACTATCAAAGATAACTTAATTGAGATAATGTATCCTCACAGTTGTTGGTTATCATCCGTCCGTCTTCATGAGAGGAAAGTGTAGCCTCTAAACATTTGATAGTTTCTAAAATGGCTACACTTCTACCAGGAGAAAATCGTCTGCTGGTTTACTTTGATCTTCCCTAAGCCATCTTTGTTGCCAGATATTCGTTTCGCGCACCTTCTGTCTGTTGCCCACACTCAGTGGTGTTTGCCAGCTGGTGGTGATATTCCTATCGATATTACATTTGTATAAAGGATGTTTGTTTAAGAAAACTTTTATATTAAACTAGATGAACCCGCCAAACTTTGGCGACAGCAATGCGTGAACTTCCCGTCTGCTAAAGTTACTGGACAAAAACGTCAACTCAAGTAACGCACATTTAAAAATGCCAATTTTGATTACCCCCCTCCCCCCCTCCCCCCCGCCCCTCTTTTTTTTCATGATACGTCACTTCACACTTTTTATTTCATGCCCATAAACTCATAATACTTAAATTGAGACGATTTCATTTCCGAAAAAAAAATATTACGCACCATACGAAATTGCTTTATTAAAAATAGATATATATCATTTAGCGTAGTAGTTATTGGGAATGATATTTTGCGCGCTAGTGAACTCATTATTTAACCACACTCTGGCGTATCTAGATATAGCCCGCGTGGTGGTGGTGTTTGAGCTTTGCTGGCGAATTAAATATATTTATTCGCTTTTGTTCGTGGCTGGCTGGCCAAATCTTCGGATGGCTCAATGGCCCATTTCTCGTCAACTTATCGAGCTGAAACTAGGCATGTAGACTCGTTGCCGATGATAACGCATTCTAACAAACTTTCAGTTCCAACTCCCAACCATAACCAAGAAAAAGAAAAAGATTTTTTTCTGTTTTTCTAGAGGAAAATGAATGAATTATTATTTCGCGAAAATAAATTCCCGATAACTGCTCTAATTATTTTAAGGGTTTGCTTAAGTTTTGTATCTTGGCCTTTTCATAAGGGCGGGCGATGATGTTAAGCCACCGGAAGGGGTGTTAATTCGTCCGTCGAAAATCGGTCATGACCATTTAAAACATCAGAGAAGAGATGGGGCTGGTACGGATGTACTCTCAGTCTACGCAGTCGCTGAAAGTAATCTGAATGAATATTTGTGAGAAAACCGAGAAGAGCGTTGGTGCAAGTGGGCAACTTTTCTGGAGCTATGACAATTCGCCGCCACCATTTTGCCTTCGCCACTTCGCGATCGACGTTTCGCTACCCGTTGTTTCCCCGTCAACCATTTCTCCGACGGCTGTTTCGCCGACATTGATAGAGATATTATGTAAAGGGGAAAATGATAATGAAAGTGCACAATTTATTATAAAAATGTTTACGTTTCAAGAATATCTTTCATGTAAACGTCAGAGTTTGTTTCTCAGTACTCTCCAGGTCAAGATAAATCGTCTCAGTACTGTATAGGTTAAGATAAATCGTCTCAGTACTGTCCATGTTAAGATAAATCGTCTCAGTACTGTCTAGGTTAAGATAAATCGTCTCAGTACTGTCCATGTCAAGATAAATCGTCTCAGTACCGACCATGTCAAGATAAATCGTCTCAGTACTGTCCATGTCAAGATAAATCGTCTCAGTACTAACTAGGTTAAGGTAAATCGTCTCAGTACTGTCCATGTCGAGATAAATCATCTCAGTAATATCCATGTCAAGATAAATCGTCTCAGCATTGTCAATGTCAAGATAAATCGTCTCAGTACTGTCCATGTCAAGATTAATCGTCTCAGTACTGTCTAAGCTAAGATAAATCGTCTCAGCATTGTCTAGGTTAAGATAAATCGTCTCAGAACTGTCTAGGTTAAGATAAATCGTCTCAGCACTGTCTAGGTTAAGATAAATCCTCTCAGTACTGTCTAGGTTGAGATTAATCGTCTCAGTACTGTCTAGGTTAAGATAAATCGTCTCAGTACTATCCATGTCAAAATAACTCGTCTCAGTACTGTCTAGGTTAAGATAAATCGTCTCAGAACTGTCTAGTTGAGATACATCGTCTCAGTACTGTCTAGGTTGAGAAAAATCGTCTCAGTACTGTCTAGGTTAAGATAAATCGTCTCAGCACTGTCCATGTCAAGATAAATCGTCTCAGTACTGTCTAGGTCAAGATAAATCGCCTCAGTACTGTCTAGGTTGAGATAAAACGTCTCAGTACTTTCTAGGTTAAGATAAATCGTCTCAGTACTGTATAGGTTAAGATAAATCGTCTCAGCACTGTCTAGGTTAAGATAAATCCTCTCAGTACTGTCTAGGTTTAGATAAATCGTCTCAGTACTGTCCATGTCAAGATAAATCGTCTCAGTACTGTCTAGGTTAAGATAAATCGTCTCAGTAGTGTCCATGTCAAGATAAATCGTCTCAGTACTGTCTAGGTTGAGATAAATCGTCTCAGTACTGTCTAGGTTAAGATAAATCGTATCAGTACTGTCTAGTTGAGATAAATCGTCTCAGAACTGTCTAGGTTAAGATAAATCGTATCAGTACTGTCTAGTTGAGATAAATCGTCTCAGTACTGTCTAGGTTGAGATAAATCCTCTCGGTACTGTCTAGGTTAAGATAAATTGTCTCAGTACTGCCCATGTAAAGATAAATCGTCGCAGCACTGTCCATGTCAAGATAAATCGTCTCAGTACTGTCTAGGTTAAGATAAATCGTCTCAGTACTGTCTAGGTTAAGATAAATCGTCTCAGTACTGTCCATGTCAAGATAAATCGTCTCAGTACTGTCTAGGTTAAGATAAATCTTCTCAGTACTGTATAGGTTAAAGGTAAATTGTCTCAGTATTGTCCATGTCAAGATAAATCGTCTCAGTACTGTCTAGGTTAAGATAAATCGTCTCAGTACTGTATAGGTTAAGATAAATCGTCTCAGTACTGTCTAGGTTAAGATAAATCGTCTCAGTACTGTCTAGGTTAAGATAAATCGTCTCAGTACTGTCCATGTCAAGATAAATCGTCTCAGTACTGTCAAGGTTAAGATAAATCCTCTCAGTACTGTCTAGGTTGAGATAAATCGTCTCAGTACTGTCTAGGTTAAGATAAATCGTCGCAGTACTGTATAGGTTAAGATAAATCGTCTCAGTACTGTCTAGGTTAAGATAAATCGAGTCAGTACTGTCCATGTCAAGATAAATCGCCTCAGTTCTGTCTAGGTTGAGATAAATCGTCTCAGTACTGTCTAGGTTAAGATAAATCGTCTCAGTACTGTATAGGTTAAGATAAATCGTCTCAGTACTGTCTAGGTTAAGATAAATCGTCTCAGTGCTGTATAGGTTAAGATAAATCGTCTCAGTACTGTATAGGTTAAGATAAATCGTCTCAGTTCTGCCAAGGTTAAGATAAATCATATTTCTTAAAACTCTGTTCAAGATAACTCTCGTCTGCCTCAGATGTTGCCCTAAGTTGTATTGTTTAAAGCAGATAAAAGCTGGTAGTGTTTGATGTGATTACTTCGTGTATAGAAGATCGATTTATAATACTCAATTGTTCAACGGTAGACTTTTCGTTGTTTGTCATGAGATTTTTAATATTAAAATATAAGTAGAGCGGAATAGTCAAAAATGTCAACCAGAAATGTAGACCTAAAATGTCAACCAGAAATGTATACATAAAATGTCTTCCAGAAATGTAGACCTAAAATGTCAACCAGAAATATTAGCATAGAATGTCAACCAGAAATTTAAACATAAAATATCGACCAGAAATGACGTATCTAAGTGTTGAGTCAACCATAAATGACGTATCTAAGTGTAAAGTCAAGCCTGTCTGTTCATAACTTCTATACGTGTTAACCCCCTTTCCCTCACACCCCCCTCTTCATTCTCTCTCCCCTCCTCCTCTCTCTCTTTCTCTCTCTCCTCTCCTCCATCTGCTTCCCCCCTCTCTATCCTTCATTCTTCTCTAATTCCTCTCTCTCCTTCATCTTTCTGTATCCTTCCTCTCTCTCTATATATATATATATAGATAGATAGATAGATAGATAGATAGATAGATAGATAGATAGATAGATAGATAGATAGATAGATAGATAGATAGATAGATAGATAGATAGATAGATGGATGGATGGATGGATGGATGGATGGATG
>CAXITT010000050.1:1232542-1258642 GCA_964033795.1 Lymnaea stagnalis | reverse complement strand
TGGATGGATGGCTTGGATACGATGGATGGATGGATGGCTTGGATACGATGGATGGATGGATGGCTTGGATACGATGGATGGATGGATGGCTTGGATACGATGGATGGATGGATGGCTTGGATACGATGGATGGATGGATGGCTTGGATACGATGGATGGATGGATGGCTTGGATACGATGGATGGATGGATGGCTTGGATACGATGGATGGATGGATGGCTTGGATACGATGGATGGATGGCTTGGATACGATGGATGGATGGATGGCTTGGATACGATGGATGGATGGATGGCTTGGATACGATGGATGGATGGCTTAGGGTGGCTAGGATAGATATTAGATGGGTGGGTGGGTGGGATTGGGTGGATATATATGGATGGATGGATATTTATGGATGGATGGATGGATGGATTGATTGTTGAGACCGACCGAATTTCGGCTTCGGCTTCGGTTTCGGCGCCGAAAGTGGCCATTTTATCACTTTCGGCCAAGTTTCGGTTTCGGTCGAAACTTAAAAGTTAACTTTCGGCTTAATTTCGGTTTCGGCTGAAAGAGAAAAGTTAACTTTCGGTTTTTCTTCGGTTTCGGCCGAAATTGACTTAGACTTTCGGCCATCCGACCGAAAGTAACTCAGGTTTTCGGTCAATTAATACTCAGCGAAAGCGATATTTAATAACAAACTAAGTGACATTTAAAAACAAATTAAGCGATCTTTGAGAACAAACTAAACGATATTTAACAACAAACTAAACGACATTTATGAACAAACTAAACGATCTTTAAAACAAACTAAGCGATCTTTAAGAACTATCTAAGCGATCTTTAATAACAAACTAAACGATCTTAAAGAACAAACTAAACTATTTTTAAGACCGAACTAAATGATCTTTAAGAACAAAACAAATGATCTTTAATATTAAACTAAATGATTTATAAGAATAAAATAAGCGATCTTTAACAGAAAACTAAATGTTTTTTAGGAACAAACTAAACGATCTTAAGGAACAAAATCAATTATCTTTAACAACAAACTAAGCGATCTTTAACAACAAACTAAGCGATCTTTATGAACAAACTAAACGATCTTTAAGAACAAATAAAGTGATCATTAACAAAAACTGGACGAACTTTAACAACAAACTAAGCGATCGTTAACAACAAACTAAACGATCTTTAACGACAAACTAAACGATCTTTAAGAACAAACTAAACGATCTTTAACAACAAACTAAGTGATCTTTAATAACAAACTAAGCGATCTTTAAGAACAAATTAAGCGATCTTTAAGATTAAACTTAGCGATATTTTAGAACAAACTAAGCAATCTTTATGAACAAACTCACCGATCTTTAAGAACAAACTAACTGATCAATAACAACCAACTAAACGATCTTTAAAAACAAATTAAGGGATCTTTTAGAACCACAATTTTTAGAGACCCGGTTTAAAAAAAATTATATTTTGCATTTATTCCCCCCCCCCCCCCCAAATTTTTGCCAAATTTTCTCTTACAATCCTAATTTAAAAAAATTTTTAAAGAAATTGTTTAAAAAAAATTTATTTTTTCTTTTTTTCCCCCCCCCCCCCCAATTTTTGCCAAATTTTCTCCTAAAATACTAATTTTAAAAAAATTGTAAAGCAATTTAAATTACTTTTATATTAAAAAAGTAAAATCCAAAGTATTCATTAGATCAGGGGTCTCAAACTCAAATCATCAGGGGGGGGGGGGGCGCAGGAGGTAGTGTCTGAATGAGAGTGGGCTGCATCAAGTAATCCACAAAAAAAAACGATTAAAACTGTTACAATCTGCTCAACCTTTATAAATAGCAATAAAATCATTAAGGGTTCTCAAAACTAGGATTCACTTTCATCCACCTATTCACTGTTGAATACAAAAATATATAGAAACATTTTAAAAAATAATCAGATTTAGACTAGTCGGATTCGACTGAAACCGTCACGGAGAGTCACGTTATAGATATGAGAATGGGGGAAACGGGCCGGCGCATTTGCGCTAAACTTTCCTGTCATGTAGCGGGCCGCAAAATATCGTCTTGCGGGTCACAAATGGCTCGCGGGCTGCGAGTTTGAGACCCCTATAATAGATGTTTATTTATTAATATTCACGATTATCTCACTTTTTATAAAAAGAATGTAAATATTTATACTTTCCCCCATCATTTTCGATATATGCAGAATGTATGCGGGAACGAATTTCAAAATATCTTAATATTTCATTTGCGGTTTCGGCTTCGGTTTCGGCCAAAATTCATTTTTAACTTTCGGTATTTTTTCGGTTTCAGCCGAAAATCATTTTTAAACTTTCGGCATTTTTTCGGTTTCGGCCGAAAGTCATTTTAAACTTTCGGCCTATTTTCGGCTTCGGCCGAAATCAGAAAATCACTTCCGGTCGGTCTCTAATTGATTGATTGATTTATTGATTGATTTCACGGATCTGAATATATGGAAGATAAGTAATATGGGAGTTATTACTCACGTAATATAAATAGTATGGGGGCTTGGGAAAAACTGGCCAATTAGAGAAGGATAACAAATAAAGAGACAAGATGGAAGTGGAATAAAATGGTGGTTTGAATTCACGAAGATATATAAGAAGATTAAATAGTTTATAATGTGTTGATACATTATGAAGTTTAAGAAGTAAAGAAGATTATCCAGAGATTATAGTAATTGAATTATTGAGATTAATATGATTTTAGTTTCAAGGATGTTCGGATTCCCATGAGATGTATTTCGTATTGTGCTTGCGTATATTGAATTACGCACTATTTTTAACCACTTCGCCTCTGTTATGATTGATCACGAGATTGTGATCGTGACAATATCCTTCCTCTAGCTCTCTCTCGTTCATTTTTCTCCCCTTCCTCTCTCTCTCTCTCTCTAAATCTTTCCATTATCCCTCCCAATTCTTCCACTCTTTCTCTCCTTTCTCCATCCGTCTCTTTTCTCCCTCCCTCTCCTTCCACTCTCTCTTTCTCTCCTTTCTCCCTCTCTCTCCTTCCGATTTCTCTCTCTCCTTCTCTCTCACGCTCTCTCTCTCTCTCTCTATTACTTACATAATCATATATGCCTACCCCTATGGATCTTATCTCCAAATTTTATAAGCTGCAATTATGTTAACACACAATACAAACCAAACATAGGTACAAAAAAAGGGACTTATTTTCAAAGGACGGTAATCAATTAATATTTAAGTTCCCTAGCAACTTTTTCTTTTATCTACCCTGCGTCTAAGGCATCAAGTTTTGTAAGTCGTAACTTTTCTTATTTTTCTTTCCACACGTTTTTAATAAGTCTGTAGGCGTACACCAATAAAGTAATTGTAATATTTTAAATGTAATCTTTTTTTTAAAATTAAAATGTATTAAAAGTAAACTTTTGTTTTAAATTTTGCACTCACGAAACATTTTTTTTTTTACGGGCCTAAACTTATATTTAACAATAAATGTATACAGACTACAGGGCCACGCGTGGACCCTGCAGGATGCGTAAAATGCCTCGGATATTGAAGGGGCCCAAATAGGGGATTTTGAAAACAAATTAAGAGAAAATATTTTACATTACATTTAATAGTTGAATAAAAAAAAAACAACAAAAATGTAGCAGGGTGCCTCAAAAGGCCATGGGGCGGCTCTGTTGCTTTAACTGTAAATTATAGCACAAAGCAAGGTCGACGGGAATCATGACGACACTTTTCTTCATCTATATATATAATCGGAGTGGCTATAGGTACCCGGGTACCTATAACAGCAAATGGCTATTCAAACCCAGCTGGTCACGTGAGATCTTTATTAATATTCAGTTGGTCACGTGACGGCCATGACGGATACTTCCGCCTGTTGGTTTAACTTGGTTTGGCATCTTAGACTTAGACCCATTGTTATCAATCGAGTATTTTGAATACTTTCGTGTGACGTTGACGAAACACGAAGAACAATGTGATGTAACGCAAAAATCAAGTAAGAATACGTTTATGTTTATAATTTTATTGTATTTTTTAATTCTATTTTAATTATAGTTCTATAATCATTAACATGGTATCAATCAAGATTCAAGATGAAAGTTGCTTTTTTTTTTGGCGGCAAATCGGCTACTGCCTTATCTGTAATTGTAATGAAAAGTTCCGCTGCGGCTATTCGGACCCGGTATCAGAAGTGGATACTTCAATTTTAATTCACCGCAAAAATTATTATTCACACTTCCCATAAAACAAATGTTCTTTTGAATAGAAAACAATTCGGAGATATCAGCCCGTCGCCGCCATCTTGGTTATCGTGACCCACGAACGTATGTCCTAAATGTATCCCTAAACCTAACCTGAACCCTAAATGTATCCCTAAACCTAACACGAACCCTAAATTGTATCCCTAAACCTGATCAATCTGAATTAGCTTAAAAAACTTTTAATTCAAAAATTATTATACATTATTTCACATTTCCATTAAACCTTAAAACTAGATACTTTGGTCAAATATTTAAACTTAAACATTTTGTAAAAATAAACGAATGGCATAGTTGAATAGAGCTATTTTTTTTTACAGAATTATAACACCAAAATCATATTTTTAGCTGTTGTAGTTTTAAAGTTATGAATTTTTAAAGTACGACTTGGTTTGTCCTTTTTTAACATGGACTGCATCTCCACATTCTGTGACCTCATTCCGCCGATCGCGTCATGCGCAATGACTATATAGTTTATATAAGGCTAAGGCATTCCCTTATCACTAAAATACTGTTTAGGGTCGACTTATTTTAAACTTTCAACTTTGGCACATGAATAATTAATTAAAGCTTTCCCTGACCAATGGTTTAATAGTTTTTGCACACGGCAAACTCTTATGAATGAAACTCTGAGATAGTACTACGATATAGCCGTTATGCAAGTGGCTGTGAATGGTTGCCAATGACAACGTGTTGCACAGGGAAAATTCTGATCATTTATAATATGGACTCTACAGGGTTTTTAAAGCTCAAATTAAAACATTCCAGTTTAAATAAATGTCTTCAAAATGCATTCTGAAACATAGTGGTAATAATTAAATATTTCCTAAGTATCGGCAACTTCCGCCATTAAAAAGGAGGAGTGGCCCACACCATGTTGAAATTAGGCTGAGCCACCTTATGGTGATATGGGTCACTGGGAGAAGCGTAACGAACGTGGGACACGACCTACATCAATGAAACTTGGCACAGATATAGATCAATATCTAATGCTTATACAGATTTAATCAAAAAGGGCTACCTTATGGTGATATGGGTCACTGGGAGAAGCGTAACGAACGTGGGACACGACCTACATCAATGAAACTTGGCACAGATATAGATCAATATCTAATGCTTATACAGATTTAATCAAAAAGGGCCTTATCTTATGATTTCAAAAAATATTTTGTGCGAAGATGCCTTATATATACCAAAGATTTTAAAGATAAAGGTCGATTGAAAAAAGTAAAATAGCGGGCTCAAAATGTAGGCCAAGATGTCTTCCAAATTATAAGGCCGGAAACGGAACTCAAATATATGTCGAAATAACTAATTTAAAAATAAATAGACACACACATCGGAAAATTAAAAACTCGGATTTTTTGGCGCCGACGCCCATTTCCGATACACAAAAAGTAGTAGTCTCCCTTGTTTCATCGAAGTATCTACCTTAAAACACTTCACACTTCCAATAAAACAAATGTTATTTTTAATAAAAACATACTTCTTTAAAGGTCCTCCGCTACTGTAGTGGTCAAAATTGAACAATATCATCTAGAATGGCGTTGAAGACATAAAAACCATTTACTTTAACACGTTGACGCCACATGAACTCACACATATACAAATCGAGCATATGTCTGTGTGTGCCGTTGTGGCCCTTGTTTCTCTCTTTTGCAGATTTCCACAAACGTTCGATGCTTTGGGTATTGGCTATTGGCACCTGAGTTTGGATCCAAAAACTTAACAGAATGAATGACCGTTTGATGAGTCAATCCCAGAGTGGTGCCAATTGCATTATATGCTCTCCATTGATCTGACATGACTGTTGTGCCCAGCAGGAGGTGTGATTATAAGTGTGATGTGTAGCTGCTGATCTATCTTGTACACAAAACATGAAACACTCTCTAATCTCCTGACAAATGCCTCCAGAGAACCATTGTTGTGGCAACACTCGTGTGACATGATTTTTTTCTGCATGTAAACAGACTCGTCGATTTCAACTGCGAATAAACATGACTTACCGGTGTAAATTATGTGAAATTTTTTATGGATGAAGCATGAATAGATCCTAACACATGTGTTTTGGGAAATAAGGCCCATGGAGGCCCTTTAGACACCCCTGGCACAGAGTTCTACTCCTTTTCCTGCCCTCAGGGTACTTTTCGGTTGCTTCAGACAGAGCGGTCCTTTTCACCATTGTGCATCCAATTATGGTTTATTTGAGCTGGGTGTTACTGAGAAACGTGTCTGCATACTTAATAGTTATTATTATTCTCTCTCACAAACATTTTAATGATATATTGTGTAAAAATTAGCATAAGTACTCAAATGGGGTGCTTATCCCATGAGGCATATTTAAAGGCTCTATTTTTTCTAAAAATTCATAGGGGTCATCTCTATCCAATTCAGAACCCCTAATCCTAATCCAAGGATTCACAACATTATCGTAAACATAATCATTTTGATTGTCTTCATTACTTTCCTGATTGTTTTCGCCAGTGTCAGATTCACTGCTAGACAGCAAGAGATCAAGAGAGTTACGTCCCAAGAGAGTTAACGAAAAAGCTTTCGGGTGACCAGCTCTCCTACCAGCAATGCTGCTAGTACATGAATTTCAAATATCCTAGTCCAGAGTTTCCCAAGCGTTTTGGAGTCACAGCACCGTTGCTGCAGCCACGTCTTTTCAATTTTGCTCTAAGCCACATTCTTTGTGCACTGTAAAATAGCACTTTTTTAACAATCTAATCCATTTTTGAAACCTTATACTTGTACAAGAAGACATACCTCAATAACTTCACTTGACTCTATCAAAACAATATTTAATTGATACAGCATAGACGCTGCAAAAACCAACTGCTACTTTAATAAGTACAGAGTACCAAGTAGGTTGGAGAACTAGTGAAAAATACCAACTTAATTATAAATGGCTTGCATTAAGTCCATTAATTTTTTAACACTTCAGGTTGCAGCAGGACACGGTCTGGGAGCCTCTGTCCTAGACAATTACATGCGAAATAAACACATACCTTTACATTTTCTCTTAACACCTAGCATCATCCTAATCCCTCTTCCAATAATAAATATTAGTATCTTGATCCTTTGAATGCACTTTATATAAAGATAAATCCAGCTAGTGCATGTAAGAAATATCAAAAGACTGTATTGGAATGGTTAGTTTCACTGATTAGGTTAGGGTAAAGTCTTGCACATTCCTAATTTAGTTAAAATTAGATAAAAATCCCTAAAAAATCTAAATTCCCTTTTGACATATTGAGTGCATTTTTGCTGTAAAAGAAATAATTAAAAAATGCAAAAAGAAATAATTAAAAAATGCAAAAGAGCTATTTAGATGGATTGCTTCTTATATTTAGATTCATCTGTCGCTATAGCATACATTTTTTTGGTTAAAATCAAAGTAGTAATAATCAAGAGTTACATCTTGCAGGTTAGAATTATTTTGAAGGTTTTCTTTAGTTCATTTAACACCACCTCCCTAATTCCAATAGTGGTTGGACTTTAACTATTTAATAGATTAAATAAACAAAGCAATTCAACTTTTCCTTAGAGAACCAGGAATTGGTCCTTCAGGATATATTTATTTAATTGCCTTCAAGGATATATTGATTTAATGTCCTTCGGGATATATTGATTTAATGTCCTTCAGGATATATTGATTTAATTTCTTTCAGGATATATTGATTTAATTTCTTTCAGGATATATTGTAAACATGGCTGGTGTAAAAGCAATGATTACACCAAGTGTGTGATTAATTTTTTTGGTACTTTTTATGATGGTAACTTTCAGGTTAAAAGTGTTCATAGGATATTGTCTTCATATTAATGCAAGCTTGCGCTCTAATATAATAAAGTTTCTGTCTTCTACTAATTAATGTATTATTTTACTTCCAGGTTAAAGTTGTTGTTTTCACAGAGATCACTTGAAGACCCCTATCACTGCCAGAATTCACAGCTGCTCTTATGATGAATGTGCAGGAGGAATCATGACATGCCAGGTCAACATTTTACTCAGGTAAATCCAGTCCTTTTTATTCTATTTAGTTTTCATTACTCATGCCGCTAATTTTTAAAAAAAAAATTTTTTGTTTTTATTTTTTTACATTTTAACTTGATGCTTGATTTATCACACTGGGTAATAATTTTGAGGTAACTTGCCATTATTAGGATCTTGGAAATTTATTCCCAATGGATCATAAGCCGATCACAATCTTAGTTTTGACCAGGAAAACCCTGAAAAGTGTGTAATCTGCTTATTAGTGTACTCTTTCAGTTTTGGCTGGGAAATTATTTTAAAGGTTTTCTTCTTCTATATCTTAAGGGCCCACGATCAATTTATTGATCATTTTGGTTTTCATTGAAACCTTAAAAATAATTGCTTATTAAAAAGACTTAAAACCATTAAACATTCAGTATTATCTATAACAGCGACTCACTTCACTTTTCTACATATATATATCGTAACCACACTGAATAGAATCAGTCGTATGCTCACACACAGACACAATCTTATTGTTTTCTATAATAGAATCAATGTACCTGGTGAAAACCTACTGTGACCAACTCAAAGGCCCACTTATACCATTGAAATATTTTTTGTGTAAATAGGCCTTTAAATAGGGATCTACAGTAGCCTACATGCTGAATTTTGATTTATAGCCATGTCTAGACTTAATTATGTGTTGATCATTCTTAAACATCATCCAAAAATTCAAACTAAATAATTATAATAATAAGTATGCCGCTAAATGGGAGAAATAGAGATACATAAACAGAACAATTTGTTAACGCTGATCATTAGTAGGGCCCTGGCCTGTTTCACCACATCCTTCCATTCAAACATCATCATCATAGGTGCTACAGCCCATCATAGGGGCCTAGTCTGCTCTACAACATCCTCCCTTTTAAGCTGATCAATGACTTTACACCTTCCAGGTGATTTTAGTCCTTTACAACTCAATCCATATCAGTCGTGGTAGACGGATGAGCCGTTAACCCCCTAGGCTTCGGTCTGTAGATCGCTTTGCTGCTCTACAATCTAATATCCTCTCAAGGTTTCTCACTCCATTGAGTACCAGTGGAGGTCACCCCAGCACAAGGACATCCGGTAGGCTGGTGACGCTTCTCTCAAAGCATCAGGAATCGGGATGGTGTATTTACATCCTAAAATCTTACTCTGCCCATCCCTGGGAATGCCCGGCGCCATTGGATACAGATTTCTACAGTGGGTTTCTACCTTGAAACTAATTTACGAAGCAGCTGGGACGAAATGATTGCCTAGGTACAACTACTTTAACTGCTATGTAAATAGAACCATTGGCATGAGTTGCCACTACTCACCTCATGCCTCATATCCTTAAAGGGCAACATGTAATCATGCTCCCTACCCTGTTTCTGCCGTTTTATTTCCAGCTGCAGATTTTCCACAGCTGGTAGCCCTTTAAGTGCTTCCATTTTCGGCAGATACTATGCAGGCTCTTTGTCTGCCAGCACAGGCTCACGCAATAATGGTGGTTTTGGTCCCAGTCTAGCGCTAGGGGGCAGCACCTCTTTAGCCAGCAAGCCACTACAAACTTGACAACCAGAGCCCCAGGGGATATATATACCCAATCATCATTATCTAACACTGGACTGTATATTTTTCTGAGGATTTTCCAGGTATTGAACAGGTTCTCTTCTTTTGTGTGGCTGTTTTGCATTACCACTGGTCTTATGATAATAAAAGTTGTGTATAGGGCCATCGTAGTTTTCTTTGAGAGCTTTCTGCTTCCTAGTTGTAGCTCATGTAGGCCCCTTATTTCATCTGTCTCTCTCTGGTGTGCTTGTTTAATTTGATTTTGTCACCTGTGTGTCTGATACGTGACATTAACATACACTTTGTATTCGCTTCATTTACCTTTAGAGATAACTCTTCTAATTCATGGAATGCTTAAATTATATCAATGCTGCTTCTCCCCTGTAAAGCTATGTTGTCTGCATATGCCAGGTTGGGCCTTTTAAAGTTTGTTGGTGTCCTGGTGTTTGAGATTCTGATATGTTGTTTGTGATAGTTCATCCTGTGCTCACATGTATGTTTCTCTGGAAGTTGTTTGTGATAGTTCATTTGGTGCGCACATGCATATTTCTCATAACGCTTTCTAAAGGGATGTTAAATAGGATACATGCTAGTGAGTCTCCTTGACTCAGTGGCCCTGATTAATATGAAAGTTCCTCAAGTACTCTTCCTGTACTTTGATTCTTTTTTGGAGGTAGCCATCGTCATGTATAAACCAGGTAAGTTTGTTAGAAACTCCAAGTTTCTATAGTGCACTTTGCAGATATTTCCTGTCTAAGCTGTTGTGTAGTCCACATATGGTTGGTGTATGGGGATGTTGTTAAGAATCGTAAAGAAGACCTCTGTAGACCACCAGTAAATATGATCTGTGGTGGGTCTATTCTGTCTGAATTCAAATTGATAGTCACCTAGAATATGTTCAGTAAACCTTTTCAGTTTTCTTGCTATCAATTTGTTGATGATTTTGTTGGTTACATTAATTAGGAAGATTCCTCTGTAATTTGAGCATTCCAGTTTAGATCCTCTCATGTGATTTGAACGCAGTACTCCTTTTTATTTGACATTTCTCTTCTTCCTGCCAAATTCTTGATATGAAGCTCTATATTTGTCTATGCAGTTAGTTTTCACTTAATTTTATAAGTTCGACATTGATAAGGTCGGTTCCCGGGGCTTTATTATTTTTCATGGTAAAGATCACGCTTTTTGTTTCATGGTTGGTTGGCTGACCAAAGGGTACAGTTCTTGTGGTAGTTTGTAATCCTCATTGGCTCCACCATAAGAGCCATTTAGCATCCCTTCAAATTGTTGTGCCCTTCTAGTACCTTTTCTGTGATCAGTTCCTATCTATAATGCTGATAGGATTCCTAATAAATGCTGTGTGCATGAATAAACAAATCCATGTCTTAATTGAAAGCTATTTTATTTTGTAAAAAAATGTGAAAATTAAAACATTTTTATCTTCCCTTATTATAGTATAGGCTATATTTTAGAATGAAAAACCTAAAAACATGTTAAAGTTTAGACTGTAGTGATTTGAAGAAGTTTTTTACCGTTTGTGCTGGTCGTCGCTGTCCATCATATACATTTGCCTTTGTAAAAACATATAACCCGGTATAGCTTAAATTTCTTTTAAAACTTTTTCACAGCACTCCCTATGTATTTTACAAAAATCTTGTTTAATCTGGGCGGGGGGTGTCGAGTATGAGCATTCATTAGTAATTGTTGCGACTCAATATTATGTTCATTAGTTGTTGAACGCTTTTCCCGCGCTTGACTATTATAGTTAGTGAATGCTCTTCTCGCCATTGTATCTATGACATATTTTTATGCTGATTTGTGACGTATTGTCTATGTAGTATTGTGACGTATGTTTTAGTCGTACGGCAGTCTTGAGTGGAACCTTGGAGTGATAGGATGTGCATTATTTAGGTCTGATAGCGAGCTGCGCTATATTCACTTGTATGTGTATTATATTTACTTAGATATTAAAGTTATAGTTATTATGAAGAGGAGTTGAGTTTGTTCAATGATAGTAGGAATAGTACCACGCTTCAACGTGTGAAAAGAACTGACGAATGTAATCAATCCAAGAAGACGATGGGAGTTGACATGGGAGCCCGTCCGGGATTGATGAACCTCGTTATTTTCATATCCCCCCACTTCCAAGAAGATTCTATTTTAGTCCACCCCTGGTATTTTATTTCCTTAGTAGCCATCATATGCTGTAGGTTTCCCTTATCTGCCACCTAGGAAGGCACTTGATGGAAGATAAATATGCACAAGAACTTACCCCACCTAATCATCTAAAAGGTTTGATGTCCTTCTAATGGAGGAGTTAAAAATGAAAGGTTCTTTTCAACTCGCTGCCCCTTGAAATGTAAATACATGCCTATCTCTGAGTTAATATGTCTCCCATAATCTTCAAACTGCACCAAGTTGGATGTCACCTTGTGATGTGTATGCATAATGTGGGGTGTGTACATAAGGTGGGTTGTACGCCCCACATTGGAAAACAATTCCATTAACCAAAGAGATGTTGTAGAATAGAATATGTAAGCCTACAATATTATAATTCATCATAAAATCACCTTTCTCTTCTAACTTGTAAAATTAGTGTAAACCATTTACAATGCAAGTGAATAAAAAGGAAAAATTATAAAGTATGGCATTCAACACAGATCCTCAGGAATAATCATTCATTTTGAGCATGTTATAAAACTTAATTTACTGTAGTTCCTGCAGTTTATTAACTCTAAAAAAAACAGCAGATTTTTCAATTTTTTTTATATTACAACTAACTATCAAAGTGTCTCATAGGTGTAATTTTGTAGCTAAAGGTAATTGCATGCTCTTATTTATATTAGGTGATGCTCTTTAATTGATATTAGGTGTTTGTTCAAAATATACTTTCCAAAATTGATTTATTATTATTTTTAGGCAGAACAAAATATTTTTGAGTCGACAAAAACATAACATCACAGCTTTACAAAGAAGGAAAAAAAAATATTGCTTCCAATTATATTAGTAAAATTGATATTTTATATTCATTACCATATAGTCAATACTACTAATACTACAACAAATATTCATTTTCAAAAGAATAGGCTCACTTTGTGGACAACGTATCGATCCAGGAAATAATGCCACAAAAAGTCAAAATTTTAATTTAAAAAAATAATTTTCAAACATATGCAAGTAATTATCACTTTAAAAATTATTAGTACGAATTAAATTAGAATAAAAGCTAAGAAAAAGGGTACATTTTAATAAGTTAATTTGTTATTTTATATCAGAGATATTGATCAGATTATCTAATCTGTCATTCAGATGATGCATATACATTCTTGAAAACAATTTCTTTCTTTATTAAAACATAAAAATGTATCACAAAGGATCTGATATATACTCTGACCCTTTTACCCTTGTTTTGGAAATGCAATTTAAAGTTTGTTTGTTATTGTCATGTTGCAGTGCATATGTAAAAATGTCAGACTTTAAAGTAACTGATACATCGTCAAAGATAAGATAAGATTCTTTTATTGATCCAAACAAATGGAAATGTTTTATGATTGCATTGTTCATTTTCAGCCCATATATAAAACAATTTGAACACAAGACATTTTTAATAAATTTTTCACTACCAGCATTTCAGTGAGTTCTCTTATATATATCAGGGATTTATTAGTTCTTATTAAGATTTGTGACTTAAGGGGGAGCACGCTGGTAAATTCGTACAGATTAGGGAACAAAAGAATTTTTGTATTTTTCAGTCCTTGCCCTGATGGAAAGAATTCATACCGAAGGGGCCAATCCTAAGTATCTGTGATGAAGAGGGTGGGATGTATCATCCAAAATGTTTTATTTTACAATAACAGCTTTCTTCAAATAGTTCTTCCAGTGAAAGATGTTTAGTTTGTGTTATGTTCCTAGCTTTCTTGATTAGTTGATTTAAGTAGTGTTTAAATCAGACATTGAATTCCCACACCAGCAGGTAACACTGAAATTGAGCAGGCTTCCAATTGTTGAACATTAGAATAAGTTAACGACTTGTTTGTTTACGCAGAAATTGTACAGTTTTTTGAGGTAGAACAGTCTTTCTGAATTTCTTACACAGCATTTGGCCGTGCTCATGCCATGTTAGCTTATTATTGATGGTGACAGCCATGTTAGCTTATTATTGATGGTGACACCTAAGTACTTATATGCATCTTCTTTCTCTACACTTTGATTTTTTATGTTGAGATCTGTAATCTGGTGTTCCTCCCTCCTGAAATCAACAATATTTCCTTTGTTTTTGAGACATTCAGCGGGAGAAAATTTTTATCACACCAATTAATAAATCTTGTTACTAAGTTGCGGTATAAGCCTTCTTCTTCAGATATTAAGCCAAAGATGGTGGCATCATCAGCAAATTTTAAGATTGGAACGGTGTCGCTTGAGCTTTGAATATCATTGGTATATATTGTATACATACATACAGGGGAGAGAATGCAGCCTAAATGTCATAATGTCCTATGTTCCCTAAAGTGTTCATTAATTGCTACATTTTCATGATGCTGATACAGTTCTTTTTATTTTGCATTAAGGAAAATAAGAGTCTCCCAATTTTGCACAGCTTGTCTCCTTTATTTTCAGTATCAGAAACTTTTTGGAAACTCAGTATGGCCATGAATCTGTTCTTAGTCATATTTCATCATATAAGGATTCCCTGGGCCACAGTCTTGTAAAATAAATACTTAAATAAGTACTGTATTCTTAATAAATCCTCTTAGTTGATAAAACTCTTCAATGATGTTATACCAATTTTATAAAACAGAAAGTTTCTTTGGTTCATTGTCCTGCACATTGCATATACAACCAAATTTGCAGTAAATTAGTGTTTGAAAAAGTCTATTTGCTTTTGAAATCTCCTTATATCTCTTTTGTTTAAACATTCACCAGTAAGCAGTATGCTTTTTATCTCTGGTCTAAATGCACAAATCCACTTTGAGCCCCACAGTCATTGTCATCATAATCATACTCATCGACATCTGCCCATCATAGATGCTGTCAAAATATATTTAAATTTAATTAATTTAGCTCAAACACAAAATTTACACTCTAAATAAAAAGACATCAAAATAGGAAACAATCTGCCTCAATTACTTTTAATTCAACTTTTTATATCAAAAGGGAACTCCGCTGATTGTCTGCAAAATAATAGCCATGGATACAGCATTGTTTACATTTGACATTGGGCTAACTGAAAAAAAAATAATATAACAATCATTTTATAAATACACATTAGTTTAAGTTAAAACAAATAAATAATGGATTCCATTCTTTATAACCATTTACAAATTTTATACTACCATGAAGAAAGCTAATAATAGGGCTAAGAAGTAGATATCACACTATTAGTTGAGTAGAAATGAAAAATGTAAACAACAATTATTTACTATTATTATGAGAAGGGTTTGGAAATGTAGGGGGGGGGGGGCATGTAATTAAAGTTAGATGAGACACTTTTTCAAGGTCACTACACTTTACTGAGATATGAAACCTTTCTGTGTGTTCAGATGGGGAGTGGGGCAAAAATGGTTGTGAAGAACTGCTGTAAGTGGTGGGGGTTGTACAATATCTTAACAATAATTATAATCATTGGTCAAAACTAACACCCCTCCTTAGTTTAAAATTTAACTTTATTTGAATAAGTTTGAGAACCACTGTGCTAGTATGTTAAACGTGAAGTAAATTTTGATGGGTAAAAAAAGTTCGAAATGATACTAATCAGAGGCCTAGCGAGGATGTTTGGCGACCAGGGGCAAGATTCATTTTAAAGCGCCCCATTTTATTTTTTTTAACTCGCAAAACTGTTATTTTTATCAATAAAATAATATCAAAGCACATTTTGGCGCCAGGGGACATCTCTCTCTCCTCCCCCCCCCCTCCCCCCCCCCCCCCCCCCCCCCCCGGCCCACACCCCCATACTAATACACATGCTAAATTTCTTAAGCATTTCTTCATCATGAGCTGTAATCATTCTTCAACAGGAATGAATGGTCAAGAGCAATTACAAGATGAATAGTCGAGAGAAACCACACCTCAACAAGACATGTTCCAATGATCTTCCATCTCATAGAAATCAGTCCATTAAATGACAACTTTGGACAACAAGGTATGTGAAATTTTACTATGAAATGAATGAGCGTGATAAGTTGGGCCACCTGGGTATAGCAAATAGTAAATGTATAGGCAATGTTCAACATCAATACAGCAAAATATTTGGGAAAAAAATAGCTTTAGCAGCATAACAATCGGTCAACTATACTACTTAAGTGAAAACTTGGGCTTAAACAAAAATAGTAAATATAAAATGAGTAATAGTATTTGTTATTTAAGATTTTATTAAATATAATGAAACGAGCAATAGTCATTGTTACCTGTATTATCAAATTTCATAGTCATTATAAAAAAATATAATTATTTGGAGCAGTGGTTCTCAACCTTTCTAATGCCGCGACCCCATTATAAAGTTCCTCATGTTGTGAACAGTCTTTGCAAGAGCACAACGAAGATGATCTTCCACAACAAGTCTTACTCTATCTTTAGGCTTGATTACCAACAAGCTGGAAAACCCTGTTTCACGAAGATATGTTGTTGGAAAGGAAGAGGAAAGCGCAACTCTCAGACAGAAAAGGGTATGACTCCAAACACTTGATCCAGAATTTTGTAACTGGCATTGTAGAGAAATCATTTCTCGCTGTATGGCTGTCAATAAGTTCAATGAACTCCTTGTGTTGACTCAGGAAAATCTTCAACTTTGACTGTGAATGGACTTCTGGCAAGTGCAAATGGGGTGTGAGGTAGATTTGGAAAGTACAGTGAAATTTCGTCTGTAAGCATGTGCAAGTATTCCTTCACAGAATTTATCATTGTAATCCCTTTGTCTGGTTCAATGTCATGAAACAAGATAATATGGGCAACGTATACATTTTATTTTCATCCAATTTTTTTGGCCAAAACTGAAATTAAAATTTAAATGATCGCATCTTTTTATGGAAATTGTAGGATGTTGCATTTGGTCCTTGCAGTGATAAATTTAACTCATTTAAGATGGCGAAGATGCCAGCCAATTAAACTATTTTCTGCAGTTCACTTTTATCACTAAAAAGAGCTTCGAACTGCGGTCTTGCTTTCTGATTTAAAAAAGTTTTGAGTTCGTCACAAAGCTCAAAAACACATTTTTAAACTGTTCCTTTCATCAACCATCTCATTTCGGTGTGAAATAGCAGAGCATTGTTCGACGCATCAACTCGTTGCACAGTCGAATGTTTAAAGTGCTCGCCTTTATAAAATTGACAGAACTTAGGACACTTTTCGTTACTTCTTTTAACTCTTGTGACAGCTTCTTCGTAGCTAATATTTGCCGATTAATCAATCAGTAAGTTCCGATGACTTTTTGTGAGTCATTCAGTATTAGACGTTGAATCCATATCGACATCCTAGCATAGCTGGAGCACCATCTTTGCAAATAACCCAAACCTTTTCCAAGAGATATTATGATCTTTCAGAAGTAAACCAACTCTGTCAAATACATCACGTGCAGAAAAGAAACTCATCTTAAAGTCACCATCATTACTATACCTCACATAAACTAGTAACTGTGAACAGTTTGCAACGTCTGTAGATTCATCAAGCTGGATACTAAATATTGGAAGTGGAGATTTAATTTCCTGGATTACCTGATCAAGAATCTCAACAGACATGTCAGCTGTTTTTCTACGGACAGTGTCGTTAGATACGGAAATTGCACTCAGCTTCAAAACAAATTCGTCTCCAATCATAATGACAATTTCTGACATATCTGGTTTTTTAGCAGGACCAAATCAATCGGTTTCTAAGACCATCAGCATCGAAAATGTGTGTTTTCCAATGGTCTTAGGCGACCCCCATTTGCAAGGGGGTCAGGACCCACAGGTTGAGAACCGCTGATTTAGAGGATAACCTTTTAATTATAATATCTGAAAAATTTCATGACAGTCAACATGGTCACCGTAGCCTGGTAGTATTATTATCTAACGATGTAACAGTCATTTTTATGGTCTTTTCCCATCCATCCCTGTAACTCTGGCAATCCCTAAACTTCATTCCACTCAGAACTGATGCTTTTATATTTCCATGCTTGGATTCCCAACTGCAGTAGATCTGAGAATGAAAGATTGTGCTATTTGCTAGGAAAAATGTTTATCTAACATTTATTAACGTTCATGCTCCCATCAAAGATATGGAAGGTTGGGGAAAAGAATCCTTTTATGAGACGCTGGAAAAGATATACAAAGAGGCACCACGACATGATATTAAAATAGTGAGTGACGACTGCAATGCCAACTATTTGCAAGGTAAAGTCTGCATAAAGAATTAAATGACAATGGGATCCGACTCATAGACTTTGCTTCAATAAAAGGGATGTCAGTTAGCAGCACCAAGTTTCCACTCCAAAAATATACATAAAGTTACTTGGAACTCACCAGATTGAATTACCCACATTTTAATAAATCGTTTTAAGGATCAGACATACTAGATGTAAGAAGCTATCAAGGAGCAGATGCAGGCTCTGACCATCTACTTGTAAGGGTTAAATATAAGCAGAGAATAAGCATTATTCACAATGGCCAAAATCAAAGAGAAAAGTGATTACCAAAAACTTTCCAAAAATGATGTAACAAGTAGAAGCATCACAGGAGGGAACAGGGAAAACAACATAAATGAACAGTGGGATCGGGTTAAAAAAATGCTGTGAAAACATCAGAAAATTAGGAAAAAGTAGGAGGATTGCAGCAATCAAACAATAGAGTAGGCTGATTTGATCATGAATGCAGACAGACTGTTGAAGAAAGGAACAAAGCCAGAGGAAAGCCATAAAAATGTGTAGGAAGAAAAAGAGGACTTGGGGGAAAAAGCTAATGAAAAAGACTTATCAAGGGAGGGAAACATCAGAGCAATGTACATAAAGATAAAAGATGAAAAGAATGGATACCAAGCCAGAATGGAAATTTTGAGGACATAATAAGTGCAGACAATAGACAAGATGAAGATTATCAACCACCAAATGGAGGGCCAGACCCTTTAATAAACTAGTCAACTCTAGAAGAAACTTCAGACGTAATCAATTCTATGAAAAACCACAAAGCCCCTCAAGAAGATCTCATCACAGCAGAACTTATAACTAAAATTTGTCAAGAACAGAAAATTCCAAGAGAATGGCACTAATAACCCCACTACACAAGAAAGCTTCCAAACTTCAGTGCACAAACTACAAAGGAATTTCCCTATTAAATGTTACATACAAAATACTGACAAAAGTAGTTGCCAAAAGGCTACAGCCTTTCACTGAAGAAATACTAGGTGACTTCCAATGTGGATTCAGACAAAAGAGATCGACTGATCGGATGCCTATTAGAGAAATGTTACAAACATAATATCCCAGTACATCAACTCTTTTGGCATATGACAGCATCAAAACCAGGTTGACATGGCTATTCTCGACTTCTCAAAGACCTTCGACACTGTTCCACACAGCCTTCTTCTACATAAGCTCCACCACTATGGCTCTCAACATTCCTAACACAACGTACCATGTAAGTAGTGGTAGACGGTGTCCAATCAGGGAAAGCTACCGTAGACTCAGGAGTTCCATAGTCACAGTGCTGGGCCCCCTTCTCTTCCTCTGTCACATAAACATCTCAAGTGAGGCTGTTTGCAGATGACTGTCTTGTCTACAGAGAGATAAACGGCTACGATGACCACAACCACCTCCAGATTTGAAGTGCCTTATGAATTGAGCGGACAATTGGGGCATGAAATTTAATGAAACCAAATGCTACACAATGACCATCTCAAGAAAAAAAATACATCAACCTATATGTACTCACTAAACGAGACGATTCTCCAACAAGCATCAAATAACCTAAAATGGTCACTCCATATAAACAAAATTTTTAAAAAAAGCAAACTCCACCCTTGGTTTCATCCGAAGAAATCTGCGCCACGGCCCAACTTCCTGCAAACGAAATGCATATCTATCACTCGTCCATCCACTACTAGAGGATGGTGCGATCATCTGGGACCCACACCTTAAGCAAGACGTGGACAAGATGGAGCGAATTCAACGTACCGGGTGCGTTTTATCGCTCGAGACTACAAATCCAGCACTTCTGGCTTCGTCACTGGCCTCTTAAAAAGATTTGACCCACCCCCCGCCATTAAAGACAGACGAGAGGGACTCCGCCTGACATTCTTATATAAATTGATCATGGGACTGGTGCCGGCCATCCCAGCAGGCTCGTACCTCACCCCACAGAAGCCGGGTAGACTGATGAGAGCAAAACGCTCACTAAACACTGACTTCACTACTGACAATCCCATAAACAATTACACCCGAAACATTAGCAAATGCTTCAAAGTGCCTCTGCACAACAGTGCAGTATAAACAATCTTTCTTCCCACGCACAATAATAGCATGGAACCACCTGGACAACTGAGCTCGACATCGGTGGAAAGCTTCAAGGCTGCCCTGGCATCAGCTAGGAGCTGTTAGAATAGCAACATCATACCCCTAACCATTGCACTGATGCCAGTACATGGATGCAGCAATGAACACAGCCAGAACCAGAAAAGAAAATATCCTGATGAGACTGATACATAAAAAAACGTTTGATTACGAGGTTCAGGGAGAATATTTAAAGGAATTTCAGATTAGAGGAGGCCTAAGCAAGGAGACTCACTGTCATACATGCTATTTAATCTAAAATTGGATAGAGTTATAAAAGTGGTTCTCAACTTTCCTAATGCTACAACTCTTTAATACTGTTCCTCATGTTGTGGTGACCCCCCTACTACAAAATTATTGTCGTTGCTACTTCATAACTGAAGAGAATGTGTGTTTTCTGATAGTCTTAGGTAACCCCTGGGAAAGAGTCAATCGACTCCCAAAAGGGTTGAGAAGCACAGAGTTATAAGAAGCATACATATTGACATCTGAGGAAAACCCAAGACCCGCTCTCTACAATCAACCCCTTCAGTACCCTGCATATACTGATGACTTTTTCTTCACTGTAAGGGAAAAGTAGGAAAGATATATCAAAAGCCTTTATTGAATTAGAAGACTTTATAAAATGGATTAGCTATCGAATTTCTAGTTTAAAAATTAAAAACTCAAATAAAATTAAAGCAACCAAGATCAACCTCGCGATAATGCTTCAAGCATAAAATCACTATAAGCAGGGTTTGGAAGTCATAAACTCATTCAAATTAAAAAACACACTTTTGAAAAGGTAAATCAATTCAAATATCTAGGATCTTTATTAATTGAAAGAAATGAATTACTAACAGAAATAAAAGAAAGAATATCGGCAGGAAATAGGGCACACTTCAGTAGTAGGAAAATTGTCAAAAGTAAAAAGATATAAGCAAGTGAATCTTGGACAGTAAACCTATTAAACTAATGGAGAGAAAAGTTGACCTGATATTACCACTGCTCATGTTAATGAAGTAATCCAAATGTATTTATATTCTATATTTGGTTATTTTACGAGAGTTAAAAAGTTGTGAATGACTGATAATAAGTGATAAAATCTGATTGAATTACCATATTTTCTTATGTAAAGGGATCATTGGTGATCCTGTGATTGTAGATATGTATCAGACGTTATAAGTAGTATTAGAAATGAGTTTAGCATATGAACCCATAAACTGTCACTGGTGAGGGATATTATCAGTAAAGTCACTGAAGGAAATTGAAAAGCTTGTGATTTGCCAATTTAAATGAAGTTCTCATTTAATTATTATAAATTATGTAACTAGAGCTGAATCAAAATATTTATTTTAATTTCACTGTATTTAACGACGTAACAAAAAGAAGAGATGTAACGATAAATAAATGTGATTAAACATGCTTGAATTTATTTGTATCATATTATGACTTGATTTACGTAAAATAATTGATAATGCCTATCATAGATTTAAACCAATTCGTTCTTTTAGCTTGGTAGCAATTAATGATTTATCCATTTGTGAAAGAGGGGCATAGATAAGGAGAGGTTATTTTACCGATGATAAATCTTAGTTGATCAATATTTCTTTTATTTTCAGATGGTGTTCAAGGATTGAAGATAAAAACTATGAGGGAAGACTCAAATCTTCTTCAGTTGGTGCCGAGCTATTCAAGGAGTATGAAGAAAAGTCAACATCCGACATTGCTTTAATAAATAGATGGTGCTTATTATTGTATGTGAGGCAAAGAGAAGATATGTACATTGCTTCAATAAATAGATGGTGCTTAACTAATTGTATGTGAGAGAAAAAGAAGATGTTTAAAATAAAAGAAAGAAAAACATTTGAAGTTTTTTAAAATTTATTTAATTGAAAAAAAGAAAAGGAAAACATGAATGCTCTTTATTTTAGGGGAGAAAAATAAAAATTATCCCCGCGAGACTATCTCCAATGGAGATGAAAACATGAATACTCCTGGTGATATACAGTGAGTTATCTTTACAAAAGAAACATGTTAAAATTGATGGTGACTTGTTTGGTAACTTAAGGACTTGGTGAAATCCAAGCTACCTAAAAAATGTAGGCACCTTATTCCACCAAGCCCTCCATTTACACATGTTACAGGAAAAGTGTGAAATCCAGGCATTCTATACGATCTACTTGAATTTAAATGTTTATAAAAAGTCCAGGCACTAAAGCTATAGACAATACTGCTGGATATCTCAACAGTCAATCTATAGAATGCCTGGATTTCATACTTTTCCTGTAAAATACAAATCAATCCATTATTTATTAACATTTGCTATTTGTCTAACACCACCATCATCTTAAGATCTCGCAAAAAAAATATTTACAATGAATTCACATGGATGGTGTTTAGTTTTTGTACAATAGACATTTGTATGTTTATCACATGGGGGACTTTGAAATCATAATTCTGCATTGCCCCTGTTATTATTTGATTGCTTGTCGCCAAATAATTAAACCGTATTTGTGCACAATTGGAGTCTCATCATTTGATGACCAGCAATATACAATATCACACATCCTTAACTGATTCTAGACAACATATTTACAATGGTATATGTTCAAAGTCTAAAGTACGTTCACACTACCGAATAGTTACTAGGGTTCTTGCCTTTTAAACAAGATTTGTTAAGCACTGAACAAACTTGCCAGCTTGTAGTCACAGAAAGTTGAGAATCCATGTAACAAATCTGCAGTGTGAATGTACCTTTAAAACTACACCATCTAACACCGGGTACATTTGATGACCAACACCGTATACATCCTTTACTAATACTAGACAACATAGATCTACAAAGTCTTATACCTACAACAGACCTGTTTACCCTCAAACTCTTAAAATCGCACACTTATCATCACAAAATTGTTAAATACCTTATATTTATAGTAAAAAAAAAATAAACATACAGTCTATATAATTTTTACAACTCAAAATCGTACATAGTAAACAGGTCTGCTACAAAATCAAATTTCAAATACATGAAAAATGAGATTCAAATTATAACATTTAAGGAAACAATTATAATTTTCAATAAAATCTTTAAAAAATCATGAAAAAAAATTTAGATATTGGTTCACAAGTTCATACACACATTTATTGAACATCTTGAAGGGGTTGGCACTTTATTCAGTTAAGTAAAACCATCCATACAATAACTATCAACAATAAAAATAATGGTTCAAGTTGTTGGCACTGCTGGTGGTCAAATATTTATGTTGTTGGCACCGCTGGTGGTCAAATGTTCATGTTGTTGGCACCACTGGTGGTCAAATGTTCAGGAAGGAAACACTATCTGTTGTCCAATGTTGAAATTTTGGAAGTCAATGAGTCTTAACTTAATAAAAGATAAAGACTTACCTATTCAGGAGTGTCTCTGTTGGTGTTACAGAGAAAAGAAATCTTTGTGGTACCCAATCATGGATGTATCTCAGTTGTACCCAATTATGGATGTATCTCATTTGTACCCAACTATGGATGTATCTAAGTTGTATCCAATCATGGATGTATCTAAGTTGTATCCAATCATGGATGTATCTCTGTTATACCCAATCATGGATGTATCTGTTGTACGGAACCCAATCATGGATGCAGTATCTCAGTGTTACACAATCAGATGAATCTCAGCTGTACCAAATCATGGATGTAGTATCTCAGTGGTACCTAGTCATGGATGTATATCAAGTGTACCCTAATCAATCACGGATGTATCTCAGTTGTACGGAACCCAATCATGGATGCAGTATCTCAGTGTTACACAATCAGATGAATCTCAGCTGTACCAAATCATGGATGTAGTATCTCAGTGGTACCTAGTCATGGATGTATATCAATTGTACCCTAATCATGGATGTATCAATTTTATCCAAATCATGGATGTATATCATTTTTACCCCAATGATGGATTTAGTATCTCAGTGATAGCCATTTATGGATGTATCATCTTAGTCACACTAAGTGGTACACCATCATGAATGCATCTCAGTCTCAGTTGTATGGTACCAAATAATGATTGTAGTACCTCAGTTGTACCCAATCATGGATGAAGTATCTCAGTGTTTCACAATCATAGATGAATCTTAGGTGTACCCAATTATGGATGTAGTATCTCAGTTGTACCCAATTATGGATGCATCTCATTTCTGATGACCAAAATTAAAATTGAGAAAATATCAAAAATATTTTACTATCTATATTTGTTAAGTTTCCAATATATTATGGCATATTTTTGTCTTTATTTCTCACTCTTTCAAACTGAGTATCATTTGAGAGCAATAAAAAAAACTTACTAAATCTCATGTAAAATAAAACTAACTAAAAACTGGAAATACATTTACTTAATAGATATTCAGTACCTGGGTCAATGAACCATGAAATCAAGAGAAATTGTTTTCTATCAGATCACTTCTTGGAGGAAATCATCCAATGTGTTGATAGAAACAAGGAAATCATCCAATGTGTTGACAGAAACAATCTGTAAATAGAGAAATATTAACTTGCTTGTCTAGTTTTATATTGTGTATTCTGTATTTTTGAAAGGGTCAGATTATAGGCTAACTAGACGTAAGCCCATGGCCTCAATAATCTCTTGGGCAACTAAATTTTGAAGCTTTGTTTTATAGATTCAAGGGCTTACTAAACAAAACAAAAAACTTCAAAAATTAATGATAAAGGATTTATTTTACAGTCCGCTTGAATTATAATTATATACTAAGTCCTAAGTTTTGTTTATCTTATGTAAAATCAAGTCAGACATATTTGAGATGGCAAGGTATAAAGCTAGTCCTATGAAATCATTTCTCCATCACAAAAATGGTCAATGTTTCTTAAACTAATAAGTTCAGTGTCTTGCATTTTCCCATGACTACTGTACCTCTCCACGTACCCAAAAAAATATTTCTCATCATTACTGGAGCTTTCAATGTACGGTACCGGTACCCAAAAGAATATTATCATGACTACTGTACCTCTCAATGTACCTTAAACAATATTTCCCACTTAATTTATTCCCCTATTTTTGTATGGCTGAATATTTATGTTTGATTTAAAAACTTTAGCAATTTATCAATTTATGATATATTTTTTATGATTTATGTTATTATTATTATTATTTATAATTGTCTATAACTTTTTAATTCTTCGGTGACATTAGTGTTACAAATTTTATATGTTAGTAAGACTGTCAAAAGAAAATCCTTTCAACTGCCCTTGAAATTTTTTAAGTGAAGTACTGAACAACAAATTTAATTTAATATTCTCATAAAATTAAGATTGTGATCTCTAGGCCTACTATTTTTCGACAGTAATTGTTGTTATGACTTTAGTATTAAGTCAAGAATCTATTCAACCCAGTCATGCAGACCAGCTTTTTTGAGTGGCAATGTATCAAGTAATTATTCATTTAATGTTATTTCCTAATAACTACAATGAACTTAATGTTAAAAAGTTAGAATAGACTACAGTATCAGTAAATAACTACTTTAAAAAATTAAATTAGTTGTTAGTACTACACGTAGTTAGCCTTTTTCCTCCATATTTTGAGTGTACCAATTTTTGTGATAATTTAATAATTACTATTACCAGTGGTTTGGTAATTGGTATTATTTCTCCTCAAAATTTTCTAATGCAAATCAAACTAAACAAAAATTGCATTTAAGATAAACTAAAATGGTGAAATATCATTTAACACTTTCCCAAATAACATATAGTTAGTAGACCCTGTCCCTAGTGACTGGGTATAGCACA
>CAXITT010000050.1:1216172-1227418 GCA_964033795.1 Lymnaea stagnalis | reverse complement strand
ATGTACAAGATAAATAATGGGCTGGTCCACTGTTCCAGTATTAAACAGAAACTCGTCCCTCTCCCCCATAGACAGCGACGAGGCCATGACAGGCAATTCAGGCTCATACCAGCAAGAAGCCAGTATAGGAACTGCTCATTCCTGCCCAAGACAATCAGTGACTGGAACCATTTTTCAAAAGGAACAGTTGAGGCGACAACACTAGACACATTTGTGTCTATTGCCTCAAGCCTTCAAACCCCTAGTGCATAATTTCCTCATCACCACCAGTAACAGAAACATTGCAAATCCCATCTACTTGCATAGGAGCCAAAATGATCACTAAATTGATCGTGAGCCCTTAAGATATAGAAGAAGAAGAAGAAAGGCAAAAACAACATTGTTGCTGATTTTTGGTCAAGACAAAACGAGTATAAAGAAAATGACAAAAACATAAAACATATTGAACTTATGTGGATTGTCATACCATACAATAGCTATTCTATATTTATTGTTTTAGTATCAGTAATGTGTGTAACAGACCATGTTACTTATTCATATGACATGGATTTTTTCCCAGGACACTAACATTTGCTCTCACGGCACTAATTTGCTCTCACCGCACAAAGGCAATGTGATTTGAAGGAAAAGAATAGAAACACGAGAAAAAAGGAACTAATTTTTATAGTGTATGGAGAATTCATTTTTTCTTGAGTGAAGGGAGTGAACAAAATAATTTTAATGGAGAAGGTTGACATGTTGTATTTTTCAGATGGATTTAATGAATTAATTATTAGATACATTTTTGTAAGTGTATGGATATATTCTTCATATTACACTATAAATGTTCGAACAATTCTGATGTCAAGGAACCATGCAATGTATTTATCAAATATCTTAATAAAGTACTGTGTAATTTTCATTGGACCTTATTACTTCTTGGCGGAGAAAGAGACAGTCGTTTGTAAAGGTGAATGAGATAGTTACATTGGCAAATCATCACTTGCACTGAAGAAATAAAATACATTAGCTCACGTTTACAAGTAACATTACATTATAAACGTTACATATGATAACTGGGAAATATAAATGTTTATGCTTTAAAATGAGTGTTTGTGTGATAACTTTATAATGTATATATTTTATATATTTTTATGAGTAATAAATAAAATGCATCTTTTTTTTTCTCCAGAAATTATTAAACACACTAGAGCCACATTTACAATACCCTAACTTGAGAGACGATGAAATGACAAGATTTCTATTGTCAAAGATGATTGTGACATCCTATTTTCAAATATGCAAATACTGCAACTAATGGTAGTGCTTATTGATAACTTCATTCAGCACTGCTTATTTTTTAATAAAATTTATACCAATTTGTTTCTGAGTTCTTGTGAAATCTGTGATTGAACTTGTATTTGTATCTTTTAAATCAGGTGTTTTATCTGGAAGTTATTTTTAAAAGGAGATTACCACTCCCTAGAATATTATCTTTTACAGTTTAAATTAGAGTACCAGTATATAAAAAGTATACATAATTGTACTCAATATAATTTTTAAAATCTAATGCAGTGTACTACAAATGAGCGTTCTGTTCATTTTAATACATAAATCAGGAATGATTTCCCTAAACTTGGTAAAGGGATGTCAACAAAAATATACCGGGTTATAAAAATTGTCAAGAGCTGGAGAAGATATCTAGAGAATGGAAGAAATGGAAAGAAATAGTTAATGGCCTATTTTCCACTGGCAGTTGATCAGACTGAGAAGAGGAGTACTGCTAATTCTCTTTTTAACTACCGGTATCTCATAACTTGTCAAATAGCACCTAAAATTCCCATTAAATCAATTTAAAAATTATATTATTTATTTTTTTTATTAATGAACTTTTATTTATGAATGTTCAGGAGAGCTTTACTATACTTGTACAATGTAACAGTATTTTTGAGAAATGTAAGCTTTTTACTATGATTCTATCTCATTTGAAGGTCCTTATTTAAATATTTATTATATCTAAAGTCAAGTTTTTCTACATTCTACCAAAAAAAAAAAATGTCTATAGCATGACTCAAACAATAATATAATAAGATTTTACGTTTTCTGTCAAAATTATTAAAAAGTGGACCGAAGTGGTCGCCACAGAAGAACAATATAATGAAGAACAATATATTAACAAACCTATACTGCGCCTATAGTAAGTTAAATGATTTAAAATGTTGAACTTTTTAATTTAATCAAGGGGGCACCCATTTGCTATAATAGCACTGAAAACAAAAAAAAGGGGGGTGGGGGTAGGAGAATTAAATTTCTAATTGTTATTTGTAATCAGGGTTACGGGGCCCAGGAGCAATATTTTCTTTGCCTGGAGCTCGAGCTGGTAAAATTTCTCATTGATCCAATTGGAAGTACCAAGTAGTCATTAGTGTTACAGTTACAGGGTTATAGTATATATGCTGTACAAGTAATAAGCCTATTTATAAATACCTTTCAATTACATCATGCCCTTCGCCGATTTATTGTCTAATTTTTCTATTACATCTTTTTCTAAATTAAGTACATCATTATTACTTGGAGGCTGCTGTTGTTTAGATAACTTAGTTGCATAGTCATAAAGATTTTAAGAAATTTGCAGGCCATCAAAATTTGATCAAATAGTGATTTGAAAGTTATGACAAGGCTTCATACAAAAATTGAATCAAATGTATGAACGAAAATTTGATCGTGTGAACTGAGCATTAGGGTAATTCATTCAGCTCATCAGTCTATTTGAACAAACTGGTCAAAGTAATACATTTTATCATTCAGTCTTCATGCAAAGACAGGTTAGGGTAATTAAAAAGTCTATATTATTAGTTTTTGTGGAGCAGCACATTCATACAGCAACAAGGTGGCATTTATTTGAATTACAAATGAAAAATAGCATAGGTTTAAAACCATTAATGTTAATGTTTGAGTGATTGAAACAATGAACAGGTTGATTGAAAAGTCTAAAAATTTTAGTTGTGTGTTAGTAGAAATTTATTTTATTAATAATTTTTAATAATTTGGTAAATTTGTTTACTTGGGTTGAGACATTAAGGTGTCAGCCAAGATGGTGTGTTGTACACTCAGATGAGAGTCAAGATGGTGTGGTGTACATTCAGATGTCAGCCAAAATGATGTGGTGTATGTTCAGGTGTCAGCCAAGATGGTGTGGTGTACATTACGGTGTCAGCCAAGATGGTGTGGTGTACATTCAGTTGTCAGCCAAGATGATATGGTGCACAATCAGCTGTCAGCCAAGATGATATGGTGCACAATAAGCTGTCAGCCAAGATGATATGGTGCACAATCAGCTGTCAGCCAAGAATCTGTGATATAGATTTACTGAAACGTCTTGGTTTTCACCGCCAAGTCACTTGTGTAGAGTGCATTAACCTGGAAGTGAAAAAACAAAATATTAAAATAATATTATTTACTATCCCTTTACAATAATATTTTTATTCATTAACTTCAACTGCTTCATGTACTTCATCTACTTCACTTTAGCTGCAAGACTCATAGAAGATGAAAATATGTGTTGGTTATTGTTACATGTAACAAAGACTGCAATGTCTAAATCAAAGTTATGCATCTGAAAAAAAAAACACTATGACAAAAGAAGCATTAGTAAAATTAAAGAAAAAAAGTACTCCTATATCATACATGTCAAACTTGAGGCCCGTGGGCCACATTAGGCCCAGCATACAATTATATCAGGCATGAGAGAGAGTTTTAGGCTCAAATATTTTTAATGGCCCTGCGATATAAAGTGCAAATCATATTCCCTAATAATCTGCATTTTCCAAGGATAGGCTACCTGAGAGCATTCTCGCTTTTTCTATCAAAATAAGCGACAGTAAAAGTTGTGTAGTGAGTGGATGTTTGTCATTACAGTAACCTAGCAACATTCAGTTGCTCATTTTGGATAGGCGCATAAGAAATGAAAGTGGTGTAGCGCCTGGATATTACATCACACTTTCCTGCTATGGCTAATGACGGGTTATCAATCTGTACCTACTTAGTGGAGATAATGTGGCTGTGATCAAGGAATATAATCTGAGACTAAAAATCAAGACAAGTTAAAATTCCTGAATGCAGAGTAGAAGCAACAGAAGGTAGAAGAATTGAAGATGAATGTTTTTCACCAAAGCAAAATCACATACTGAAGCTGCTGTGAAAGCAAGTTTTATTGTGGTGAAGGAGCTTGCAAAATCAGGCCAACCATTTACAGGAGGAGCTTGTGAAGTGCTGCATGATGAAAGTGTGTGATGTCTTGTGTTCAGACAAAAAGATGTTTGCAAATGTAAGCCTTAGCAGAAATACCGTTGCTGATCGGGCTTGTGAGATGGCCACTGATGTGAAAACACTAGCTGATCGAAAAAGATAAACACTTTGTTGCATTCTACCTTGCTGTCGATGAAAGTAACGACACGACTGACACTGCACAGCTGACTGACACTGCACAACTCACTATCTTCATCTGTGGAGTGGTCTCCAGTTTCAATGTTACAGAAGAAATATTGCACATGGAATCCATGCATGAGAAATGACAGGAAAAGAAATGTTTGACAATGTATGTCATAGTTTAACCGACATGAACCTGCCTTGGGACAAACTAGCTGGACTTACAACAGATGGAGCACTGACGATGAACAGCGAAAAAAGGGGACTAGTTAGTTGGAAGGATGTGGTTAAAAATGCAGGATAAATTTACTGGTAGATTGATAGCATATCACTGCATCATACACCAAGGCTTGCTGTGTGGTAAAGTCCTCAACATGGAAGGTGTATTGAGCACTGTTACACAAACCGTCCACTTTATCAGAGCCAAAAGTTTAAATCACAGGTAATTTCAATATTTTTTTTGCTGGAAATAGACTCAAGAGTTCGGCGACATGCCTTATCATACAGAGGTGCGGTGGCTAAGTCTGATAAAAGTTCTTAGTAGATTTTTCCAGCTGATTGATGAAATCTCTCAATTCATGGACAGCATTGGGAAAGACTCCATAGTTTTTCGGGTTAAAAATAAAAAGCGACTTGAACCTGCAGCTCCAGGCACGGAACCACTTGATCACTGATATGCCTGATACAGTGAAGGTATTTCAAGTGAAGCTGTGCTTAAGGGAGACACACATGCAACTTGTCTCCCTGTTCTTGTTGCCAAGCAATGTTGAACCAAGTCAACCTATGTCATAGATATGGAAACTGCATCTGCAAATTTGTAGATGGAGCTGATAGAGCTGTAACGGGAAGTTTAGAAGGCTTCCAATTGTTGCATTGTATAATAAGTTAATAACTTGTTTGTTTACACCGAAATAATACATTTTTTAAAGATAGAAAAGTTTTTGGTTGATTTTTTAATAAAAAGTTTGGCTGTGTTCATGCCATGTCATCCATCCATCCTTGACACGCTATGGCCCATGTAGGGCTTTGGCCTGCCTCACTACTTCCTTCCACTCAGACCTAATTGATGCTTTTCTTTTCCATGCTTGGATTACCAGCTGCTGTAGATCTTTTTCCACATCATCCATCCATCTAAGCCTAGGTCTGCCTTTGAGCCGTTTTCCTCTGGGGTTTGGTGATGTACCCGCTTTCTTCTTCTGTCATTTGGCATTCTCTTAAAGTGTCCTGCCCAGAGTAGCCTGCCCTTTTTTATTTCTGCTACTAGCGTGGGATCCTGATATAGACTGTACAATTCTTGGGTTGGTACGTATTCTCCATCCATATTCATCCTTTGTTGGCCCATATATTTCCCTGAGAACTTTCCTCTCCCATGTGTTGAATAGATCGACAACCATTTCTTTCAGTTTTGAGATATTTAACTAAAGAAAATTTTCATTGCACCAACTGATAAAGCTAGTAAGTTGTGGTATATGCTTCCCCTTCAGCTGTTGAGCAATGGTAGCATCATCCGTAACGGTGTTGCTTGGGCTCTGGTTTCTTGAAAAGCTAACATATAAAGCTTTTTAATCATAAGGTGTGGTTGGATAGTGTTAAATGCTGATGAGAAGTCAAAGATTGATTGATTGAATACTTATGTAGTGCTAAGTATCCATGTTATTTTAGCATGCTCACCGCGCTCTCAGTGATGGCATCTGGGGCGTCGCAGGGGTTGTCGGAATGATTCATTGTTTGCCGCCTGTAGGGGACGCCATCTCCGGATTTGAATTTAAAGTTTCCTTCTTAGATGAGTTGCCGACCAAGGTTAACGTGTCCCCCATCTACGCTGGGTGCTGGATGGGTTTATGCTTGACTGGGCTTTGGCTGGAATTGAACTCCCGATGACCAACTTGAGATTTGCTAAGTTTAGACCACTCGGCCACCCAGCATTTCCAAGAAAGCACCCTAGCATATTTTTTAGAGCTGTCTAGGTGGTGGTAAAGTTTTTCCAATACAGTAAAACCTCCGTTTTGCAACCCTCTCTTAAACGACTTCCTCCAACATATGACCGAAAAAAAATTCACCAATGCTTTGTAATATATAAAGACCTCTCTTAAACGAATCCCTCAAAAACGCGACTTGCAACCTTCAAATAATTCAATTTTATGACCTAGCACCTGAAAAAGTCAGATTCCAAAGCAATGATGTATTTGTGCGCTTGGAGAAAACAGTTTCGTTTACGACTTTAAACAGCAGGCGATGCACTAAAGCAGCTAGGAAGTAGTGAAGGGGAAATAACGCTTGCATCGCAAATTTATCTTTTGAAATACTCCAAGGAGGTGGCCAGTTATGGCCTGAGCAGGGGCCTTTCAGACCTTGCTGACACCATGTCTGGTGTTCAAAGAGACATACTAAAAGAACATGCACGGGTGGGGGGATCATGACAACAAACAGAAATAACAGATTTCTTTCAATAAAAAAAACTATTCAATGACAGAATAAAAATAATTACAACAATTAATGCGCTTATCTTATACATAAATAGTTATAACTCTAAGCATGTACTCAGCACTTACACACGTTTTTAAACAACTACCAAACCAGCATTGGAATTAATGAGGAATAGGAAGATAATGACTGTATTGGTTGTGAGACAATATGAGTTTATATTGGTTGTGAGACAGAGTTTAGAGACAATATGAGTTTATATTGGTTGTGAGACAGAGTTTAATCTATAATTCTGAATGTAAGATGGTGCCTATACTTAATGGTATGTGTATTTTTTTTACTTGTTACTTAATTTTCTAAGCGTCGTTTTTTGAAAATGTCCTACCTCTTTTTTAAGACCCCCCACCAAATAACGCACTCGTTTCAATGGCAATTTAAAGGTAGCAAAATGGAAGTTTTACTGTAATAGTACGATGGTATCCTCTGTATTTCTGTAGGTACTGTCTTCACGTATGTAATAATACCAATAATCATAATGTTCATATAAATTAATCTTTAGAATGCTGTTAAACTTAGTATTATAGTTGTAGTTTTATTGTTGTTATTTTTTGTTTGATTGAAGGCACAATTTTTAAAAAACCTACTTCAATAGGTCATCTTTGTCATGGTAGAGTTTTAAGTCCAGTTTTGACATCTTCATATGAAGTTTCCAATTTCTAGCTTGGTCATCTGGATGTGATAATTTCAAAGTCCAGTTCTCACATCTTCATGTGAAGTTTACAATGTCTATCTTGCTCATCAGCATGTGAAGTTTTCAATGTTTAGTTCTGACATCTTCATGTGAAATTTTTAAAGTCCAGTTTGGTCATCTCCGTGGCTTTCATTAATACATTCAGCCAACCAAATTTGAGAGGAGACTCATCTGGAGGAATACAATTTTAAACATAATTTACACTTCTATTCTAAACTTAATATTTTAACCATATTTCTTGTCTAAATTTAATATTCTAACTATACTTCCAATCTATATTTAATAATCTAATCACACCTCTAGTATAAACTTATTATTCAAGTTCATTAAGTAAACATTCTGTTTTAAACATGACACGACAGATACTTAAGATGAGCTCAATAAGGGTGAATTCTTACCCTCAAAGTTAACACTGAAAGTTATGCACTTATTTGTTCCCCAGTCTGTTAGAATTTAACAGAGTGCTCCTCTGGCTTTAACAAAATCTAACAATGGCTCTTAATTAAAGTTAATATTGTCACTAAGGGAATGAAGTTTTGTGGTATATGATGCCTGATTATTGCACTTGAGACACACATTAGATGTGTTTAAATTGCTCTTGTTTAAAAATGTCTTAGGCAGAATATTTGCTGGATATGTGCTAAAAATGAATAGATACAATGTAATCAAAACACATTATTTGGATAAAGAAAAGAATCTTATCTTACCTTATCTTATCTTATAGTGTTGAAATATAGCAAAAAAAGCTGCAATGGTAAAACATCATGGGTAACTTTTATGGTCCTGAGCAGAGCTATCCAAATGGGACCCTGATGGTAAACTCCTTCACGTTAAGTGTCACTCATTGAAGAATGTTTTCTCTAATCTGTATGACAAATTAATTCTGACATTGTCATACAAACACACTCATACATTTTTATACTGGCTATCAATTTTAATACATTTGAGATTAAAACTAAAAATATTGTGAATTTTCATTAACTATAAAACTAAAAATTGTGAATGTTAACAACATTGTATTATTTTTAAAATATCTACCTTATGATAATTATAGTTTATAACATCCTACAGTTGTAAATAAATTGTAATTTAATGTAATGCTTATTGGTCAGCCCTTGACCATGTGTTGTTAACCCTAAAGAGCCACAAACATGATGTTTTTGTCATAGTCAATCCCACTCTGTGGCTCATCTAGGTCTAGATGCTTTAGCTTTATAAAATCTTTGTCGTCGCCCCCCCCCCCCCCCCCCCCCCCCCCCTTGCTCTGGTTTAAAAATTTTGTCTTAGAAAGAATATTTGCTGGATATGTGCTAAAAATGAATAGATACAATGTAATCAAAACACATTATTTGGATAAAGAAAAGAATCTTATCTTACCTTATCTTATAGTGTTGAAATGTAGCAAAAAAGCTGCAATGGTAAAACATCATGGGTAACTTTTATGGTCCTGAGCAGAGCTATCCAAATGGGACCCTGATGGTAAACTCCTTCACTTTGAGTGTCACTCATTGAAGAATGTGTTCTCTAATCTGTATCACAAATTAATTCTGACATTGTCATACAAACACACTCATACATTTTTATACTGGCTATCAATTTTAATACATTTGAGATTAAAACTAAATATTGTGAATGTTAACAAATTGTAAGCCCTTGACCATGTGTTGTTAACCCTAAAGAGCCACAAACATGATGTTTTTATCATAGTCAGATCCCACTGTGTGGCTCATCTAGGTCTAGATGCTTTAGCTTTATAAAATCTTTGTCGCCCCCCCCCCCCTCCCCAGAAAAGAAAGTAAAGAATTATATTATCATTTAATTAAAGCTTATATTATACTCATACACCAGACTTGTTTCCCCAGGAACTCCAAAAATAGTACAAATCCATCTCAAAATAGTAGTACAATATTGTCTCAGAATAGTACAATACTGAACAAATTAGTACACTTGTAGCAATAAAAGGGGCACATTCTCTGAGTACACATTTTATAAATATTTAAATACCTTGTGTATTGATGACGCTTGCTGAACTTTTAAGCTGCTGGAGTTCTTTTGCACTGAAAGTTTCATCCAAGTCCAAGCAGCTTCCTGATTTTCTCTCCTCTGTTGTTTTTGGGCTATTATTTTGTTCCTTGGTCTGTGCATGTTTTCAGGAACATAGAGAATATTCTCTTGCACGCAGCACTGGAGTGAGGTATGGTGAGGATATCTTCTTTCAATCCCACCAAACACCTATTTTCCTTCTACGCGTTTGCCTCTATGATACTTCCGCTTGCCGAATTCGGATTCATCTATCTCCACAATTTTACCCACTCCTCCTAAACTCTCACTCATCACAACACACGCTTCCACGCAGACCTCGCCACAAAAGATGACCCAGTCTTTTACGGTACCCCTTTTGCAATATGTCCCAAAGGCATTTTTCTTAACCAAAAATGTGTCAATAACATAATGTCACACGTCAATCTACTGTCACTAAAACATGACCCCTTCCTTAAACTACGCACAATATTGCCATGACTTTTGTCACCACATTGCCATGCAAACCCATCTGAAGCATTTGCCCATGCACACAATTTCATCCCCTTCTTACAATGGGGACATTTTTATCTATCTGCAATGAGACCGGTACTCATGAGCCAATCTATCACATTCCTTTCGCCCTGACTTTCCAGACGCTTCCAAAAACAGGCGGTAAATTCAGGCTCCATCTGCATAAATTTACCCAATATCTATCTAACTAAAACTGCTGACGATGCAAAAAAAAAAAAAAAAAAAAAAAAAAAAATTTAACTTACCGGGCACCCGGTCAAGCAATCAAGAATAGCAACAGACGTAATATTTAAGCACTCCTTTCTATATCCGCATCATTATAAAGTACCCAACAAAAAAAAATAATTTCTCACCATTTTGTCAAAAAAGAACATAAAATTTTATGTCTATATTTAAAAATTATATTTCTTTTTTTCATTTATTATGAAAATAAAAACCCAAAAGAAACAAATACAATATAATATGAAATATTCCTCGGGCGAATTAATACTAATACATAAAAATATTAGATATCTACAAATAAACAAAGGGAAGTGACTCCCACATGTAAACACCGAAAAAAGACGTCGTGGCATCCCCAACTACCATTAGCCCCAAGCGTCTCATATGCAAAATCTCCTTATCAACAACCCCCATCTCCCCTCTCAGTGCGTACATAACATAATATATAATATGATTGTCTAAACTTTAAAAAATATTACAACCAATCGTTTTTCTTATTCCATTCACTGCCAGATCTTTATTAGAAAGTGCTAAAACTTCAACAACCAAAAATGTATTTTATTTTATCGGAAAAAATTACCATAATCATAATATTTTTTCACAGAGTCTCTGAAAATCATAGTTTTGGCGGGTCTCGGCGTACAACCATCCTCCTCATCCTCATGTCCCTTAGTCCTTGAATTTTGGACCGTTGGGGCGTCACAGATGACATGTGAACCATCCTCCTCCATTCCTCTCTGTCTTCAGCACTACCCACTGCATCGCCCAGTGTTAGTCCTGTCCACTCTTTGATGTTATCCTCCCATCTTTTTCTTTGTCTTCCTCTTCTTCTCCCTCCTCTTGTGGTCCCCTGCAATATTTCTTTGGCAAGCCCTTGTTTCCTTGTTAC
>CAXITT010000050.1:1151209-1213986 GCA_964033795.1 Lymnaea stagnalis | reverse complement strand
TTTTTGTTTGTTGTTTTTTTTTTTTTTTTTTTTTTTTTTTTTTTTTTTTGTTTTTTTTTTTTTTTTTTTTTTGCTGTTTTTTTTTTTAACTTAGTGGTAGTGGGTGGCACAACTTTCTAGTTAACATATCGCATCATAACCCCTGGTTCGCTCGAAACGTTTCCCAGATCTACTCATTATGAGGACACGTTACACATCACCCAACGCTTGGACATTGGTCGCTCTCTCAGTCTCTGTTGTTGGTGGAATTCTATTACGTAGCCGAGTCTCTCGCTTCACACCTTTTTTTGCCCATGCACCGTTTCCCTTGTCTGGCCTGCAGATTACCAAAGTCATTCTCTGATTCACTAAAGTAATAAGTCGGCATAGCTAGAGCGACGTGGCCTCCACGGCCTTGCCATGTTCTGTTTAGTAAGGCTGTGGGCAGCAACGCAGTCGCCGCGGCTTAGCCGTGTATAGGTTTACTATAAGCAGATTTCTGATCGTTAATGCTGCATAAACTTTATGGTTTGTGTCTGCTGCGGTGGCCGCGCAAATGAACGCAGGACAAGTAAACCCACAACTCACCATAACACATCCAAACACAGGACTAGTGAACCAGCGGACAAGTTAACACGCAGAAAAGTGAATACCGGTATATAGAACATAGACAGCTGAACCTAACAACTGGGTTTGAAAAGGCCTTGCTGAGATAATCGTCATTCTTGACTTGTTCTTGAAAATTTATTTTTTCACTGCTAATTCGCAATGATTGGTTCCGAAAGATTTTAGCTACTTTTATAAATATACAAATGTTTTAATGTGCTGAAAATTATTTTACAAAATTGTGTAAATAACCATTTTTATTATATTTCTTGGGCAGATTTTTGTTTCCTAAACGGAGTCTATTGATTTCTTATTAAAAACATTAACATGTTCTACAATATTGTTTAACATTTGTAAAAAATATCTAGAAAATTGTTATCTTTTATGATATTTCACATTGATATGCTTTAAATTTCATTTTATTTGATTCCTATATTTCTAATATTGCTTAATTGATTTTTTTTCTCTTTTTAAAGTGGTCCACTTAGGATTTTCCATTTATCTCTGACGTCAAATGTATTATGAGGAAAAGTATTATTACCACATGCTTTAAAATTTGCAAGGTTTTTTCTATTATATTCTCTACATAATGATTGATGTTTTTTTTTATTACATGTCTCATAAACAAAATTCCGAAGTTTTTATGATCTTATTATTTTTATTAGGCTCGAGGCTTGTGGGTTGTTGGGAAAATACATTCTTTTATATTCTATCAATTATATCTATGTACTTAATTTTTTTTTTATTAACGAGAGGAATGTGTTCATGATGTATGCATCCAATGTTGTTCAATTAACCTTTAATTTTTTTAATAAGCATTTGTCAGTGTCTTTTTCAGCTTTTATCGATATAGCATTTTCATTTTTTTTTCTGACGTCAATTGATGAATCAGGAGGAATAGTTTTGGAACTACATAATTGAAACTTTGCATGCTTATTTATATTGACATTCTCTACTTAGGCCTAATGATGGATGGTTTTTAAACAAATATCTCAAAGGAAAATTTTTCTGAATTTTTTTATTTATGAATTTTTTTTTATTAGGTTCGTGAGTTAATTTTTGTTTTCTATCTTTTCTGTCTTAGTTTTCTAATTGTTTTCCTATATCGTTCGTGCAGCACTCTAATTTAAAAAAAAACACAATTTTATACTTTTTTTCATTTTTCTCAATGTTGCATTTTCCCGATTTCTTAGGAACGCCAAATGAATTGGGAGGAAAAGTATTCTAGCTACAGCCTTCAAACATTGCATGCTTCTTTTCATTGATATTCTTTACAAAATTCAAGAGGCTTTTTTTTATATATATACCGGGTATATCCAACTAGAAAAGTTTTATAACATTTTTACATTTGCTACTCCTGAAGAGTTCTCGAATATTTATGTGACCCCCACATTCATTATACATGCCATTTAAAACACTTCCAATAACTGCTGTGTAATAAGCTTCTTTAAACTTTATGACAATGTTAATAAATTGTTATTCTTAATGTGTATGCGAAGTTTCATTTAAAATACAGTACAATAAGTTACAATACAATGCAATACAAATTTGTCTTTATTCATTTTGCGTAAAGTCAAAATTGGTATTAAATGTTTAATTTTTTGCAATAAAAGTCACAACAAATTTTTTTTAAAATAAACTTTAGTGGATTTTTGTCTTTCTGTTTGTGTATGGTTTGTATGTACTAGTCTATATTTTTTTCAATGGCTCTATTTATTTAGGGTTATCAGTATTTTATTTTCAATGTGGCATGACTTAGTTGCCTTGAAACCAAACTCCCTTCACAGATCACATATATTTTGCTCCCACTCAATCATTACCTCTGTACTTAAATGAAGAAATGATACAAATACAAACACTAGTTAACTGTACGGGTACCAACAAGGAATGTGAGAAAGTAAAAGGAGACAAATGTCAAAGGAAGGATGTGACCTAATTGAATGAGTTTATTGGCTGCCTACTCCTTACTGGCCCCTTATTTATTTTATGGATTACTTGAGTACACAACTTAAATAGCTGACAACCAAACAAAAATGTTCTCAAGTCAGTTAAGGTTGTTTTTTTTTCTATTAAATTTTAAATTATGTACCAGTGTGTTAGACCCAGTAGACAGATACCGGGTATGGTAAAAAAAAAAGACGAGTCCTCCAAAATTAAGTCTCTTTCTCATGCTTTATACAATGGCATCCTTTAACTTTAAGATGTTCATTGCAACTACCTTGTGAATTAGGTCAAGTCAAATGAGAAACGTTGTTGAAAGGAGATTCAAGATATCAGAAAAAACAGTCAGTGTCTGCATGTATGACTCCCAGTGCCAAGGAAAAAATTTAAAATTGGTGGTTTTGTTCTGACTAAGCCAAGCTCCCCTAGAGGAATAGTTGAAATTAATTCACTATGAATGCAATTTTCATTATTTAGAATACCTATTAATTTATAAAGTACTGTGTGATTAAATCTTTTAACTTAAACAATACACATAAATAATCTTAAATAAAGGATTTAATTTTAATAATTAAATTAATATTATTTCTTTTCTAAAATCCAAATGAAAACAATAAATGTATCTAAATCATCTTCATTAATAGATTTTTTTTAAAAAAATGATCTACGAGAATGGCTTAAACTAAAAAAGAAAATAAGAAAGAAAAAAAACTACCCGTCCTAAGAGAAATAAACAAAGCAAAAATAAAAAAAAAACAAATAAAAATAATAAAACTATGAATCTATGCAATAAAAAGGAGAAAAAACAATTTAAAAAAAAATAATTCTCATACTATAATTGTTATCACATCCGGCTCCGAAGCCATTTAATCTGTACGGAGCCACTCCAGGTGCGAATAGTTATTTGCGATTATAGGTACTCCGGTACCTATAGATACAGCCTATACAATTATGTAAATATAAATATCCCCCCCCCCCCCGAGTAATGAGGTGGCCGTCATAAAGAGCAAGTATCTATATATATATATAATTTGCCAGAAGTAGGGCAAACAAGAAGACGACCACGCAGGCTATATATAGATATGCCAGTAAAAATAAATACCCCCCCCCCCCCCGAGTAATGAGGTGGCCGTCATAAAGAGCAAGTATCTATATATATATATAATTTGCCAGAAGTAGGGCAAACAAGAAGACGACCACGCAGGCTATATATAGATATGCCAGCAGAGCAAGAAAGCCGCAGGCAAACCCTCCCCTCCCTTCCATAGCCTGCCCATCGTTGGTCTCGAGACATGCGCACTGCGGTGGAGCTACCGCCCCTGCACCACCCTCGCTTGCCAGTCAGCTCGTGGCGTATGCTAAGCCGCGGGCCGGCGTGAAATAAAAAGTGTGCCATGACGTATCATGAAAAAAAAGAGGGGGGGGGGTGTAACAAAATTGGCATTCTTAAATGTGCGTAACTTGAGTTCAGGTTTTTGTCAAGTAACTTTAGTAGATGGGAAGTTCACGCATTGCTGTCGCCAATGTTTGGCGGGCTATATCTAGTACTAATTAATTTCTTAATATTCTGAATGATAAATTTGATAAATTGTTTATAAATGGCAAAAAAAGTATACCATTATTTTTTTAAAGCATGATATATTATACAATTAGCACACTGAACTATTTTAAAAGTTGATCTTATGTTTATATTGGAATGTAATAGAAATTCAAAATAAAGGCCTTCATAGCGATGGAAAGTTAGTTTAATTTGGTATTGTTCATGAGGTAAGTCTTTAAAGTTGGTATTTTGCACTCAAATTTTTTTTTTTTTTAAATTAATAAATAAATAAACAATAATTGAAAAAACGACGGTATAGAAAATAACATGGAGCGGCCAAATTTTTTTTTAAAACAATAACTCAGTTTTTAGAATTGAATACTATACACGTATCTAGATTTCGAATATTTGTGTGAGTAGCGACATTTCATCGGTTCCACAATTTCACTAAGTAACCGTCCATATTAAGTACAGTGGTTCTCAACCTTTCTAATGCTGAGACCCTTTAATATATTTCCACATGTTATGGTGACCCCAAACCACAAAATTATTTTCGTTGCAAAGTCATAACTGTAGGGTAAATGTGTTTTCCGATCGTCCCAGGCGACCCCTGTGAAAGGGTCGTTCAACCCCTAAAGGGATCGCGACCCACAGGTTGAGAACCGCTGATTTAGTACGTACACACTGAGGTGGAGAAGGGGGGGTGTCGATTTTGGAGATTTAGTGTACGTGTGCGCATAGCCCGTGGGGGTGGCGGGGGTGCTCGGCAAAAAGTAAGGACATTTATTTCAAAATTCTACAATAATCCTGACATTTTGACAGTCCAAAAATAGCATATTTGTATCTCGAATGCTGTATAAACATCACGTAATGTTGTGGATAAATTATCATCATATAGCTGCCTTGTGTTTTCACAAAATGAGCTCACTAGATATCGCTCAAATAGTGCACAGTAGAAGCAGGGCCGGCTCAAGGCGGGTACGGTGCGTGATCATCACACAAATAATTTTTTTTTAAAAATCATTGAGAACTCTTCCCGTAATTTTCCAGAGGGCGACAATTGCCTATTTTCACCCAACCTAAAAATGTCTAACACTGGCCTTTAGTAGAGGTAGTATTACAGTATTTTTTCGTCCACCGTATGAACAACGTGCATGTGTCATATCATCTCCCCCCCCCCTCAAACAACTTATTCGGCTATGCAAGTAGTTCCTTAATTTTTTTTAATAACCGGCTCTTATTCCAAATTTTTCCCCATTTCACCCAACCTAAAAATGTCTAACCCTGGCCTTTAGTAGAGGTAGTATTACAGTATTTTTTCCTCCACCCTATGAACAACTTTCATGTGTCATATCATCTCCCCCCCCCCTCAAACAACTTATTCGGCTATGCAAGTAGTTCCTTAATTTTTTTTAATAACCGGCGCTTATTCCAAATTTTTCCCCAGGCGCACTTTGTTCAGTTCTAACAAGAACAATTCGAAATAGCGAATACATAAACAAAATAAAATAAAGGGTTAAGTAAAAATCTAGTAATTGCAAACAGTAGTTACTCAAGTGCTTGCACCTCGACCGCTACATGTCACATTTGATTAAAAGTGGAATTAAAATAATAAAACGTGTAATATTTCGCGGCGCCCCTGTAAGGAAGCCGAGGCACCCCAGGACAGGGCCATATTGAGAAATGCGGCACATGAGGAAAATGGTGCCACTTAATAAATAGAAAAATCCCCCCACCCCCCCAGGGCAGACCAGTAAAAGGACGGTCTTTAATTAAATTAAATTGCTTTTGGACCCTCATTTCCTCCTACTTAAACTTTTTGCAAAAGACTGATTATATAGACATAGTTTGTTCATCAATAAAATAATATAATTAAATGTAAAGTAGCTCACTCCTCCACAACCGTCGCCATCTTTTGATCGGTAATGACTGCATGGGGGAAAAATCTTTTACAATAATATTGCAGCCCACCAAGGTCGTGCGAATGGGGCGTCTTCCCCGGGTGCTAAATGCTCTACAGAGAAAGCCAAAAAAAGTTTCATTTTAATGCCAAAATATTAATCAATAGATGGCGTCTAAATTCCGGCCTTGTACAGGGTGCGCCTTGTTTTTGACACGTGGTTGGTCAGTGTTTTACTTGACAATGTGTGCCAAGTGGCAGGCTAATCAATAACTTCCTTAGTACCTAATAAAGGATTTCTTTTATAAATATTTTAAGTGAAGGTGAATGATTATCAATTGTTACCCTTCAATGTATATTTCATTAATACAAGTAGGCAAATTATATTTACTGTCGACATTGAATCATTTGGGGCCTAAATTATAAACATTAAAAATGCTTTTACTTCACTCCCTTGACTTTAACTAAGTAAATATACGTATTTTGTGTATAGTAGGCTACTCTCCCCACCTCCTAAAAATTTCATGGAGGTTCTGGGACTTAAAAAAAAAAGTTAAGTCCTTTATTTTTGTGTTTTTATAATGTGTAAGTTTTCCTTAACATATTAATTTGACTGATAGTTCTGATATCATTAACATTTCTTAAAAAGGAGAGTTCCAAAATATCCCATTGAATATTCTCCCCCTGATTACGGAATAACATTACGCCATCTTGATTCAAAGTGGAACCCGCACACAAACAAGCCACACTGTCTCCCACTTAAACGTGGACTGGTCGTTTGACTCTTCAAGAAGATCATTCATAATGTCACAGCATCACATGCCAATGTCTTTAACAACAACAAATTGTCTCGAACGTACCGAAAAAGCATTAGTGATGACAGCATTTGGAACCCTTTGCTGCCTGAATCCGCCCACATTCTCACATGGTTGTCCTCTTCTTGCATTCCGGAAGAAAGATGCTCCTGTTCCAGACTTTGTCATCACTAGCTCTTAGGACTTATTATTCGTCATTACAATGTTGTAGCTTAAATATATATAAGATAGGCATAATCCATTGCTCAAGATTTCAAGTGATATTTTTATTTTGTATTCTGCTGTATTGGTGACTGACTCAGTTTCTCCAACCAACTGTTTGCAGTTGATTGCAAATCATGCATGAAAATGCCACTGCAGTAAATAAAGAAATAAATATTATCAGCTGGTAATTGGGGATGAAAGTTCTATATTAAACATACCAAAAGACTGCAGTAGAGCTACATTAGTGTGTTTGCTTTTAAATTGGTACAATGGGGGATCCTTTAACAAGAAAATGTGCAGCTGTTAGCAGATTGCGAAACAACCTCCGGAAAAAAAGAGAAGCTCTAGCAGATCAGTTTGACTTCAAGATGTATATAACATTTCATTTCAAAGACGAGGTACTAAAATCATTATAGCTCTCTGAAGATAAATGTCTAAAAATGCAAAATCCAACCAACCTACTTAACCTACCTTTTTAAAATGTGTCTTTACTTCAATAAAAAAAAATTACAATGTCAATACTACAATACCATGAAGGCAGTAGCTAGATTTAGTTTTTTTAGGCATAAGTATAAACTGCAGCTTGTTCAAACCTAAAAACTCAGTTTTATAATGGTAATGGAGAGCATTATTTTTGTATAATATTACTAAAGACTACAGTCCTTGCAAAGTCCACACTACATATTTACATATACCTATTTATTTTTTCACTAATAATAACATTAACAAGGTTGCAAATATTTGAATTATAATTGAAAAAAAAAACAATAAGAATTTAAGTGTCATACCGTAAAATGTTTAATAAAAAAATTATAATGTTACCCTGATTAATAGGAAAAAATAAATGCTATTACTAATATCTCTTGGGTGATAATTATTCCTAATTATCATAAATAAGATCACTAAATGCAATGGCAGTCATTTTATAGTAAATATAATTAGGATAAGTTTCTGGTAAAAAGTTAATTGAATTTTAAAGACTTTCCATTCATTCTTCACAATGCTTCTGTTTTCTACCTGTAACTTATTTTGTTGAGAAGATTTATGTTTGTAATTGTTGAATTTATATAAAAAACGTTAACCTTTAGACCTACCTGACAATTATAATTTCATTTTCTTACAGAAAAAGAAAAGTGCACTCTTTGAGGTAGCTGAAGTTTTACCTGTGATGACAAATAACTATGAACATAGCATTTTACAAGGTGTCAAGGTAAATTATTAAGATAATTATTAAAATGAAGTTTTTTAAAATTATAAATATAATTCGATTAAGAAACAGAATGATTTGATTTTGACATAATGATTGCATCATTAAAAAAATTGAAAAAAAAAATGTATTTTTGTTTTTTAGAATGACTCTTATTCCTATGAAAGCTCACGAGAATTAATTGAGAAAGATGTTGTTCAATTTCATGCTCACAGATGGCAACCAATGAGGAGAGTAAGTTATTTACTTGCTTACAGTAGTTCGCTTTGAAACTTAAGGTTTGCCCACTCCTAACAAGATAAAAATTTTAACACACCTACATTTGTTGACCGTTTTGATTGTGATTTCAAAGTTTGACTTTTCACTTCCACTTCAGGATGTCATTGGTTGTACTGAGCAAGTGGATTTTTTCCTGTGGCCTCGAAATGATATTGAAAGAATTCAGTGCCATTTGTTTTCCCGATGGAAGGGAGACGATAGTCCTTACAAACCGCTTAATGTTAGTATAGGAACATAAAAAAACATTGGGTTACACTATAAAAATTTTCCTCAGGGAAGCTATATTTTAGGCTTGGAATATAATATATGAATAACTCCTAAATCCACTGATTTATATTAGGATTATGGGTTTATTTTTTTTACACATAAATTTTTACCGGTAGTAATGAGGCAATGGAAATTATTTTTGAAAGGGATGTCAACTCTTAGTCACTACATAATTTCCATGTCCTTAAGTTTTAACATGTGTTAAGGGAAAAAATGTACTTTGGTATTCACCTTGAACCTGTTAAATGACTGCATTTAAATATAAAAATAATTTTCACTGTTTAAAGCTCATTTTTTTCTTTATAATCAGGCGGAGTACATATTTCGTAGTGATGACTATGAACGTCAGCTTATGAGACTTCTAACTGTGCGTGACAAAACTGGGCTCATTGTCACTAATACAGATCAGACCGTTTTCCTTTTTGTGGACAAACAACATATGCAGGTGAGTTAAATGTATGATGTACCATTGTCAAGGTGAATACATTTGAACGTCATAATGTAAAATGCATCACCTTAAAAACATCTGTGACATTCAGGGTTGTCAAAGGAATTTTAATATTTTGATGCCTGACTAAAACTTGCTATCATTATCGTAGCTTGAAAATTAAATGTTCTTCTTGTGGCTATTGCACTATGACATAAGTGTGTTGAGATAAAAGTATCTGGCTAACTTTGTTTAGACAATGTTAGGACTTCAACACTGAAGCATACACTAGAAATAAATGAATGAAAAAAGTGTGTGTGAAGCCAGGCCATAACAAAACATACGACTGTACACTTATTGCTATAGAATAGTTATTTCTATACCACTGAATAGTTATTTCTATACCAGTGAATAGTTATTTCTAGGATATGTTTTAGTAAGGTCTGAGTGGAAGGAAGTGGTGAGGCAGGTCAAAGCCCTACATGGGCTGTAGCGCCACAGGGACAGATGTATGGATAGGATTTTTTTTTGCACTATTGGCAAACAAATTTTATCAGTATGGTAAATTTTTATCATGAATGTTTATTTACATTCATTTTCACAGACAAATAAAAACAAGGTGATGGTGTACAAATTACGCAGTGTGTGCCTTTATATGCCTCAGGTGAGTGTGTGCTTTTATATGCCTAAGGTGAATGTGTGCCTTTATATGCCTCAGTTGAGTTTCAGAAGGCTGAAAATATTTGTATTGTGACAGTTAAGAATATATTCCAGTTTTTTAAACTTCTCACCTCTGAGTTGTATACAGCACTTTGAGAGTTCAGTCCAAAACTACTAAAATCAGACACTAGAAAATTTATTTGGTTGTTTGGGAGATGGAAAGTTTGCATTTAGTGGAGATTCATTGGACTATTATCATTGTTAAAGTAGCCTCACAATAATAATATGCATGTTAAACTCTTTCTTTTGAATTAGATCAACAATTTTCCACTGTATCTCAGAGTTTCTAATCACTCCCTGTGGCTGTCTGTATTATTTTTTAAATCAGTCTAAGGGAGGTGACTGATATTTAAAGATATAATATTTTGTTGAATTTCTAAATATTTATAGATTAACTTTGGTGGGAAGTGGGGGCTAAGGTATTTAAGAATCATTTATATTATTCATTTTTAAAAGTTCAAGTTAAAATGGTCTTTTTTAATATTTTCTTAGGATCAGCTGATGAACTGGAGCTCTGGTAGTATTGAAGAACTGGTTGCCAGTCACTTCATGTAGATGACATATCATGCCATGTGGCAACCGGCCATTGTGTGTACATAAAGGCTTCAGTTCCCCGACTTTGTATAAATGGTGACTTGAATTTGCATGCTTGGGCATTGTATGCACTCCTGAAAATGTGCTTAAATCAGATTTGATTCATTGTTTCCAAATGTTAAATAAATTTAATATTTAGTTTGGGAAGCCCACTGCCAAGTATGGAAAAATCTACCAAACCACTGTTCACTTGGATGTTGGAGAAATGTTAACAATTCATAATTGAACACTTTTGTTTGGAAATAAGAAATTTAAAAAAAAACAAATGTTGCAACTGCTTAAAGTGTTGACTCTGATTGACTCTGATGCTTTTGTGAAATAAAATTTTAGCCATGTAAAATATACTATTAGCAAGAATGAATGATTCTCCAATGATTTGTTACCTTGATAAAATGGATCCTTTATTGTTTTCTTTTGTGGGCAGCCATACACAAAACATGCATAGTCTGAATATTAGAAAATAATTTGATGAAGTTCAAATAAATCTTAAATTTTAACACTGAACTTGGACTTGGAGGGCATACTGCAATAAATCTATATATAATTATAAACAGATTTTCCTAAATAAATATGAACTGTTTTATTAAATTTTAAAACAGCATTATCCTGTTTAGGTTGATTTCCACCATTCAAATAATGATAGACCTCCAGGATCCAAGTTCTATGTTGATAGGTTTCACTGTGAGGGACAGGGACATGGCTTTGCCAAGCTTTTTGTTAGCATTACTTTTGTGCTGAATTAAATACCTGTCCACGGTGCGGGGGACAATGGCCGATCTCTTATCAGTATTGATGTGTTACAGACTGCTGACCGTTTTAATTATTGTCCTACCAGGCTCAGTTACAGGATTAAACAGGAGATAAATTCTGAAACCTGACTTGATCTGTTGTGGGCTTGTTATGATGTTACTTTTGTCTCTTATGTTCCTTTGATCAGATTGTGGGCTTGTTATGATGTTACTTTTGTCTCTTATTTTCCTTTGATCAGATTGTGGGCTTGGTTATGTGTTACTTTTGTCTCTTATTTTCATTTGATCAGATTTTTTTCATCTTTGATTTAACTTCAATCAGATTATTATTCTTTTAATTTATTGATAATATTGTGATGGGAAGATCAACAATTCACTTTCCTATTTTATTTTTTTTATTTGTAATATTTAAGTTTCTGTGAGGAATTTGTCACTTTAAGAATTTGAGGAAATCATAAGGCTCTAGAAGTGATGGCTTGTTTGATTTTAATCTTTGGAAAATGGTTCTGAAATCTTGAAGATGTCAATGTAGAAACTCAAAATTCTTCTTACCAGAAACCCCCCCCCCCTCCCCTCCCCCCAATAAAATAGACATCTGCATAAACTTTTTTTTTAGTTTCTATTATTAGCCACATCATTTAAAACATCCCTTAAAACTCATCTGTTTAGGTCCGCCTATGACCTGTGATGCACCCTCCTTGCCCTACCTAATTTTCTGTTTCGGTTTAATCCAGAAGTGTCAAAGTGTCCTCTTTTTATAGCCATTTTCATTGTTTCTTGTTTCTATAGAATAGTAGTTACTATCCTAGTGTCTCATTTGTATTTACTTAGTTTACTTGTTTTAATAATTGTAAAGCGCTTAGAGCTTTATGATAAGCGCTATATAAAAATGCCTAAATAAATAAATAAATAAATAAATTTATGTTTTTGAAAATGTTTTATTTATTTTATTATTGTATTTGTAATATTTGTTATAGGCTAACTGATTTCCTGTTTGGAAAGCACAAACTAGACAACTATTTTTTTTTATTAGTTACTGTCTGCTACTCACCACAAACTTTTTTATTCTAAGACTGCAAAATACCACGAATACAAGTTTTGTTAAACAGAATACATATAAATTAATGTTTTGTTACTTGGTTCATTCCTCACCTGTCAATGCCATATTTTTCTATTTTTGCTGTTACCATTTCCTTGAAAAAAATTGATGTCATTTTAAAAGTTCTGTGTGAGAAGTTTGATTTGTTCTCCTAATGAAGTCGATCACACTTGTTTCATTATTAGAATTGACTGTAGTTCAGTTTCAAGTAAATTGCTTTAACCATCAACAGTTTACATTCCTCTTGTCATACATTTTTTATATTAAAAAAAATAGCAGATAAGCCTTTAATTTTAATTAATAGAGATTTAAGTCACTACACCTATTGTCTCATGAATATATAATGTATCATTTTAAAATTTCAGTTTACTTTTGTTGGCAATCACTCTATTATGGACATTGAGTTTTTTTGTATACCTATAATGGTCTATCATAGAGTAAGCAATACATTATTTTAACTTAGATTTACCATTTAATGTTATCTTATTTTTGTTTTTTTGTTCAAGGAATAACTATTACTTTATGTAAGGGATGCGGCAGCCCAGATTTTCTCATCCCTGCACACTTGGTCGGATGCGGCAGGCCAGATTTTCTCATCCCTGCACACTTGGTCGGCATTTGATACCTTTTTGAACAACTTCCATTGTTTTTATCTAAGTTAAAGTAAATACCCCTACCCCTACCTATATTTTGTTACATCTGACTAGAAATAGCCAAAGAATTATCAAAGAGTTTGATGTCTGACCTTAAGTATTTATATAAATGCCTTTTAAAAGTGAGTATCAATACTTGAGAGCTGAGTTTGAGAAGGGTTGACTTTAAAAAAAAAAAATGCTTATCGCATTTATTAATATAATTTTCTTATTTGTTTGCTTGTAATCATGTACCACAATATTCTTTGTTTATTTTATTTGGTTATTTCAAAAATGATTTGGAAAATGTGTGACACGTCAGAGTTTGAGCCAGCACCTGCCACGCAAAGGAATGCTTGGTAAGACCGCTGCAACTTTTGGTTCAGCATGTTTGAGACCTGCCTTTATTAACATGCACATCTTTTTAATGTTTATGAAAAAATGTACCACATATTTTAATAGATGACCATGTAATGTTTGTACCAGGAGTTTGATATTTTATGTTATGTACCATGTAATGAGACGGCAAAAATAAAGTTAATCCACTCCATCCAAAGCCTAGGGAGAAAATAAATTCCAGGTCTATGAAGCTGCTCATTTTGGTCATACATTTTTTAAAATGAGAGTTACGATTTGTTTTAGTTGACATTTTCATCATGTACATATCTTTGAATAAACCACACAATTTCAACAATCTAGTTACAATCTTGACACCAATCTAGAGCTGTGTGAGCACTCTGTTGAGCCATCAGGTCCCATAACCTTTATTATTAGGCCACTGCTGAGTGATCTCTCCTTGAAAACTTGATACATTTTACACACTTTTGCTTAGGCTGAGTGCAGAGATGAGTTTTGTTTGACATGCATGAATAGAGGAATCCTTTAGTACAAGAGTTTGGCATTGGAGAGAAAATGAGTGTGAATGACTGCTTGCTTGCATATCTATTGAAGGGATTCACGTTGTCCAATTATTTATTCAATGCTTATTGCGAGATTGTTTTTATATTTTTTTCTGAATAAGAAAAAACAATTATTACCAACTTTCAAAGTGTTGTTGGATTTTTGTTGTTGTTGTACAGCCGCCATTTTCTTATCTTATGTGTTAGGAACATTTTTTAGTTTTTCCAAAGTTCACAAAGGTAAATTGTTTGCCTGCTAAAAAAAAAATTGGTCTTTTGTTACTACTATTACTACAGTTGTTGAGGTACCAAGTTCGACTTATGAAGAAAATTGCAAGTACAATCAGAGCAAAATATGTCATTAAAAATACTACAATTTTTATTCGCTTTATTTATATTTTTGATGATCCAATAAAAGTATTGGGTATTTACTCTTAATGCATTAAGTCAGAAGTTGTAATAATAATAATAATATCAATAATTATCTATTGAGATGTCATCTGCGGCCCTCGGGTGGAAGGAAATGTTCGGGCCACGTCGTCAAAAGGGTTTGACGGCACAGTTAAATCCATGACCACACGTTTTGTATCCTACCATGATAAACAAATTAGTGGCAGATCCATTGAACTTAATCTCTGGAGTTGGTAAGATAAAAATAAGTTTATAGTTTGTATCATTACATTTGTGTAAATTAAGTTTAAAAGGATAAGTTAATATGACCTGAAGCCCTGAGTTTTATAGCAGTTGTGAAAAAAATCACAGCATTCAGTGAAAAATGCTCTTCTCATAGCCTGTGACATCCTGCCTGGTGCAGCAGCTTTGGAGGAAATGTTGAATATTTTACATTGATTATTTTGTTATAAGAATCTTTAAATATCCATTCATTTGTTAGAGAAGTGGCTAGCGACCTGGAAAGTTGATTTGATCTAGATATTCACAGATCAGGTTAATAATTTCTAATTTTTTGGGCCCACAACTCATTTATCAGATTATAGTTTTAAATCGTTGATTATGTGATGCGGCCATTAATTATAGATACAAGTAATATACTTTGCACCTGTGATGTCTATTGAATTTGCTACAGTATTTACTTACAGCCCTTGTTATTAGAGATATCATTAAAACATAAGAGGCTAAAGGAATTATGGATTATTTTAAGATATTTGAATGTCTTCCCTGAGCTGAATATAACTTAATATAATAAGAAGATAAAAACCCTATCATCTTAATATTGTAACAATATGCTTTAGAGCAGGCCTGCACAACACAAAGTATAAGGTGGGCCGTAATACTTTATGAAAAACTTGTGCAGGCCAAAAATAAACAGGGCAGAGGGGGAAGCTATTAAAAAAAATATAATAATTATAAAGAATAATTTGTTACTTCGCGGGCCGCATGTGGCACGCAGGCTGTATGTTGTGTAGCCCTGCTTTAGAAAAATCTTGCATTATATTCAGTAGAAATTTAAATATGAAAGCAATTGAAAAGGAGAGAATATTAGGAGCTTATTCAATTTTATTAACAAGGCATTTAAATAAAACATGTTTATTATGAATGATAACATTTCATTAAAAGCCAATCAATATAGTATTCTATTATTAAAATACACCATGAGTTGCAACAGCTACATCAACAAAAAAGAGATTAATTTCAAATCCTACTCCCACATCTTATCAAAGGAACTTATCATCTACAATCCCTGGTACTCCATTCCAGCTTAATTAGCATATTTGAAAATTATCCGGGAAACAGAACATTTAAACAAAATGTTTAAAATTACTTCTAGAAAAATTCTTCAATGGATAATAGAGCAGTATTTGATTTTGTTCAAAAACCTCTGAGGAAATAGCACAACTTGCAAGTGACTTTTTTTGATAACATTCATCTTAATGACGCCAATCAATACAGACGCATAAGAACTAGTTTCATGTCAATAGCAAAATTTGTTTTATATTTATATTATCAACATTCAAAATGCAAACTGTAATATTATGACATGGAAAAAAATAGTTTAGCTTAAAAATTCAATCCTTGCATTAGGCAATTTGGGTAAAAAAACACCAAAAACTGATATGTTCAAATTTTAGTAGATTTAAATAAATTTCTAGCGATATTAAATAAGTGTAATTATTTTTAAAAAATCTTTAATTATAACTTCCCTCATTCATGTGTTTCTTTGTGGCAAAAGTGTGTTCCTTTCTGACAAAATCTTCAGAAGGCTATTAGGCCACTTCCCATCATAATATCGAAATGAAACTTGGCACAACACATGACAACACATTCTATCATATTTTCATCCCTACCCCCATAAATCAGTTTTTCCTGTTTTTCAAAGGGGAGGGGGAAGGAGGACGGTTAATATGTTCAACGGGTGCTTGTTTTGGTGCGGATATTAATTGTGTAGCTGTATTGTGTCGTATTTGAGTTTAAATATATCTTTATTATTATTAGGTTTAACATGCACTAAAGCTTGATTAAAAACCATTCCTATACCATACCAAACATCAGTTGCTACAATTACATAACTGATAAATCACGTGCAATGACATAAATGCATATAAATTATTATAAAGGATTTATATGAAAGCTTTGTTTTTAGGGTTGGTTTTAATTAACTGCTATTTAATGAATTTCCTGTGCGAGGAATGTTAACATTATTTTCATTTTACAATTTGTAGATTTTAGTCATGAGTCATGGATGAAGACAATGAAACAAAGTACTGGAATTACATGTCCTTGATTATATCTAACAAAAATGGTTTAACTGAAGCTAAACTGACACCAAATGTCTCATTTGCAAATATATCTCTGACTGAAGCAGTTAACTGTTGCTGACGTATCTCTTGACGCTCTGTGGCCACATGAGAGAAAGTCAGAAAACTGAAGGGAAATAAAACAATTTCAAATCATTTGTACATATATTTTAAAAGAACATTTCATCAAACCATGTGCTTTGAAAATTGAATATGGCAGGACCAAATGGTTTATACATTTCTCTAAACGGACAGCAGTTGAAATTTAGATAATTGAATTTTTTTCATTCTTTCTGCTAAATGAAATCTTAAAAAATCTTAATATCAAACAAACGAATAAAGATTTAAAGTAAAAACTCAGTTATGATAAAAGCATAAGTGTTGAGCTTGAGTAAGAATATGACAGCAGCGAAATAAAGGGATGGAGGTGAAACAGCAAGTTTTGCCTTATCTGCAGACGCACAGGGAAAACAGCCATCATCAGAATAATCAAAGTCAAATGTGCAACTAAGCAAAAATGTTTGCCTAAGGTAATCATTTATTATATCTTTCAGTGCATCCATAAAACATGTGCTCAGTACTAAATCTGATCCATTTTGTTAAATATTTAAAATTAATAGGGACAAATATAAAGCAGTGTAATTCCATACCATTTCCATGATGGCATCAGTTCAAACAGTTCACGAACAAATTTGCTGAATTCGGGGCTCTGAAAAACATAGTGAACATTTTCTATAAACTTTTGTTTTCACACATTGATCACAAATTGAACACACTAAAACACATTTCAGATCCTTGTGTATCTGCAGAATAATTGTTGAATGACATAAACTGTTTTGTCCTATAAGTTTGATGAGCTTTGTCTCAGAGAGTTATTTAGTCTTGAGATTAAATGAGCTTGTCACTAGTGAATCAATAAACTTTGCTACGCCTTCCCTACGCCGCAGTCTGTTATACAATAAAAAAAAAGAAGAAATTATTGTTCTTTGGAAACAAAGTTTAAACCACAAATATTTATAAGCACATTTAAATACAGTTGCAGAATCTTTAATTACTAATACTGACATACATCTTAATTACTGATACTGACATACATCTTAATTACTGATACTGACATACATCTTAATTACTGATACTGACATACATTATAATTACTGATACTGACATACATCATAATTACTGATACTGGCATACATCTTAATTACTGATACTGGCATACATCTAAATTACTGATACTGACATACATTATAATTACTGATACTGACATACATCATAATTACTGATACTGGCATACATCTTAATTACTAATACTGACATACATCTAAATTACTGATACTGACATACATCTTAATTACTGATACTGACATACATCTTAATTACTGATACTGACATACATTATAATTACTAATACTGACATACATCTTAATTACTGATACTGACATACATCTTAATTACTGATACTGACATACATCTTAATTACTGATACTGACATACATTATAATTACTGATACTGACATACATCATAATTACTGATACTGGCATACATCTTAATTACTGATACTGGCATACATCTAAATTACTGATACTGACATACATCTTAATTACTGATACTGACATACATCTTAATTACTGACCATGTTGTTAGAATTTGTTTGTGTCCTGCATGATTCAGATGTAAACAAAAAGACCCTAATTGACATTTTACATACCTGTGATAAGGCCCTGATGGTGATGTACATGTAAGAGGACAATTTCTCTTCATTATTGGCCTCTTGTCTCAGCAACTCAATCGCATCTGACCACAATTCATTTTGCAAAAATTGCTTCAAAGCTGTCTCTACACAATTGTTACCTTCACTGAGGAAGAGTAAAATGTACTGCGATTATCTAACATCAAACACAAAGATAATGTGTTTAACTAAGATTGACTAACCGCAACCAAGGACCTAAAACAGAGTTGTCAGTTGAGTTGAGAATCCAGAATGACCCCCATTACAATGTTATAAAAATTACTGGAAAATTAGAATGTACATAAAATGAGAATGTTCAATTCACTATACAATTTTTTTTTATAAATAAAACTTAACTTCCATGATGTTAATACCTGAGTAATATACCCAAATTAGGTGTTGTACATTTGTTTACTATGCTGCCCTGAGTTCAAAATAAAGCTATGACTATGAATAATGTCTAGAATCCTCAACATACATTTTGTCACATAAATTAAAAATTGAAATTTCCAAAACATTCACACAAAAACAATCCATTTAAATGAATGATTATATTAGAGAATCCATTTAAATAAACTATACCATGCTAAGATCAGTTTGGCCTTGACCCTGGCAGCCATCTTAGGATTAACTGACATATCACTTTCAGGGAGACAGTCACACGCACTTTTGTAGTATATCAGCTGTAATAGAGTAATTGAAACATAATTTGTAAATTGAATTTTGCTTTGAGACTTTAACAACATGCCAGATTGTAATGGAGGGTTAATCAGCCATAATTTTATTCAATCTTTTTTTATTTGACCCATTTAAGAATCAAAGGTATTATCCCTTGACATCATCAAAAATGGTTTCCACTTCATTTTGTCACTTGACCATCAAAAAGAAGGCAATCTTTGTCAATTTTATAGCATATTCATACACTGTTTGTTATTTGTTAAGGTGACCATAATGTAGCTTTTCCTGACCAAATTTTTCTAATTTCTTACTCTTTAACAAATGAACAGTAAGAAACAAACAGTTTACATGAAGGTTAACTGAGGGATAAAATGACATTGATATCAAGCCCAAACAACACATTTAACAGATAAATGAAATACAAATAATACGGGCATCAATCAGTAATCATTCAGTCAAACTAATTAACTCATTCCCTCCTGCAATGCTACTTCCGTATTTAATTTATTTGCCTGAGAAAGGGAAGTAACCCTGTTTTGAAATTGTTTACATTTTTTAAAAATGTATTTAAGCTACTAAATATTATTTAATGTTAACGAATTAAGAACAATTGCAACAAAAAATGAATAAGGTTTAATATAAATATAACATTAGAGGGGAAAAAGAACGAACAATGACCAAAACATCGATTTTCGGCACGTCGGACGAACACATGCTACATATAGACGCGCCGTATTAAAGCACACGTAGTTTTAAAGTGAAACAAGATAAAAACTTCCGCTTTTTAAATTAAAATCACGCTGAACCACGCCATAGCCGGATGTCTCGAGGGATGCGAGATTTCATTGCTATTTTTAAATAGATATGAGAGAGGTGTGTCGCTATGCGCCGGGAAGCATTTGGACGCATCCGGCGAAACCCGTAAAAGACGCATTTAGTCGCAAACGTCGGGAATGAGTTAAAGAAAGAGATCTAACTTACAGAATGTTTCTTGCGGACAAAAGCAGACACTCCAACATTGTGTTCACCAACACTTTCTGCACATTTCACAAAATTCAGCTGAAAGGAAAGAAACATTCTTCAATTTACAAATCATTTTATTATTGTAGTAATAATAATAAAAATGCTACTGGAGTTATGAAGGTATCACAAATACTTACCAACTTTTCTGGATGAAGTTGAAATAAAAGCCGACAGACAAACTCAAAGTTCATGAGGTCACTTCCGTCCAGCCCAAGTAGTGACTGCCACTGTGTCATTTCCTGTGGGTCAACAACAGCTTTGACCAAATACAAAAACAATTTTAAAAATGAAAAATGGATTATTGCAGGTTTTTTAAAATGTTTTTTGTTATTTTGAAAATTATTTTAATCTATTATTATATTAGTCTATAATTAACTATTTACAGTAAAAGATATTTTGTCACAAAAGTTCAAGCAAGCAAACTTCTATTTCTCCAATGATATCTTATACTTATACTATTTCCAACAATAATACCCTGTCACAGCCGGTCCAGTATTTGCTTTAAAAAGAGAGGGGAGGTGGGGGGAGAGAGTGAGAGAAAGAGCTTACCATTCTCAACTGTGACACCCTGACACAGGTAGTCGAGGAGTTGCTGGGGGTAAATCATAGATAGCCAAAGCATTAGTGCATGTCTGGAGGGCCTAGAGATGCTTCTGTTTCCCATCAAATTTTGTACCATGGAGTCCGTGGACCTGATCTCTGGTTTTATTGTAATCTGGAACATAGAGATTTACCATTATCTTTTTAGTTAAAAAATAAAAAACATTAATGACTTCAAATTTTAAAAGATTATTGTTATATTTTTTAGAATTTAAGTTCTTAGATATTTTTCTGTAATAAACTTAACTGTTTTCGAATCAACAAGAGCCTTTGATAAGTTTTCAAGTCGCCAAAATTCTTCCAGATAAGGAGCTGCAACAAAAGTCAATCACAATATTGAAGAAGGTATAGAAAAATACTAATCCATTTTAATTAAACTAAATCTGCTTAAGTAATAAATCAAAAATAAGACTAAACCTTCATGGTTGGAGGAAAACTTTTTGAAAAAGATAAATGCAGCCTTTTATTATCTAAGTGCAAAATAGTAACTAAAATAATGAGAGTATCCAACCTTACAAAATTCTGAGGAAATCATTGAATTGAAACAAAATATTAATTCGAATAAATATATGCCAGAAATAAGTGTATAAAAATCAGCCAAAAAAATCATTATTCAGCGGTACTCGAACATTACTTTATGGCATTTTCACAGTTGAGAAATGCTGATAAGACTTACTTTTAATCTGAGAAATCACCTAGTGTAATGAATATTAAAAAAACCAACCCATGAGACTTGCAAGCTGTGACTGATTCTGTACATGTTTTTCATCTGAGTTAGTTTTGTTCAACCTGTTGAGGTCTTGACTGACGTCATAACTGTAGCCTGCTAATTTAAGCTTCAACAGAAAGAAAAAAAAAACTAATTTAAAAAAATGACACATTCTTGTGACTCCAGAAGGGCGAAGATGCTGTCTCTCTAGTTACAGCTGTTAACTATGTCAAATTATTCCTACTCATCAGGGTTGGGTTACTCATGCATGACATTTGCATATGTCATTACAACACGTTGGATTGTATAACTGTTTTCGCTGCTTGATTCTATCTCCCACCTCTCCCTTGTTTACTTATCCAATGTATGAATGCCTCCCATTTCTGCCAGTGAGCCGGCTACCACTGAATTAAATTACTTTTGGCCACCCAGGGATCCCACCAGGAAAAAAATCTAACTTTTAAGAAATGAAGAGTATTATTTATGTCTGTTTGGATATTATCTCTTTGTTACATGATAAACACTAATGTAACATCTGCTGTTGAAAGTTTGCTATCCGCACACTGTGACACACTAATTGTTTAGTCCTGTCTTGTAGTTCTGATATCTCTAAGAAACTATGTGCTATTTTTCCTTACAATCTATTTCCTGTTCACTATCGTTGAGATGTGCACATGACTATTTTGAATGACATCAAGACCTCTAATTGATCAAAGATTTGACCTCTATTGGATCAAAGATTTGATAAAAACTCATCTTCCAACACACTGATGACTTGTTTTCTGTTTAACCATTCACCTCCTGTAAGCGAGCCAACTTTAAGATGTCATTCTGTAAGCTACCGTCGTTTGGCAAATTGTCCAAAGATGTAAACATTTCTTTTGATTTGATGTCCACTCCCTGAATTTAAATGCAAATAATGAAAACATTTTCTAATTACATTCCATCTTAAGTGTTGATATTTTACAGTCTTCAGATTACAAAAAACAAATATTAAATAAAAACAACTTTAGAAATTTTACATTTGAAAGAAAATAATTATCTTAGAAATGACAACATTCAACTAACCACTAATGGTTTTATGTTATCTGGGATTTTGTGCCATCTAATTATATCTTTATGTTAATTCAGTGTTTATCTAAGAATTTATAAGAGAACCAAGAAAGGGAAATAACCTGAAGGGCAAAAAGTTGATCTGAAGTTAAAATCCAAGATAAGATTGATATTGAAGGACTTTGTATCACAAGGTCAACACCGAAGACACCCAGTCGGGACTCAGAAACTTTGGCAACAGGATCAAGTTTGAAAATGCTGGAATAAAATAAAACTATATTTCATAATAAGTGGAAAACTAAAAAAAAAAGAAAATTGTTAACTTTGCTCGGATGAATGAAATAACCTCATATATATTAGAACAAAGTTAGCAGTTTTGAGTTGTTTTGAGTTATACAAAATTATGGCAAGTAAATAAAATGCTAGGATGAAATAATCACTGGTCTTAGGGACTCTTGTATAGACCTATAGAACTTTTGCACAGATCTCTGTGTCCTTTCTATGTTTGTACAGACAAATGTAACACATTGCACACAAAAAAAGTCAACCACATCTTCTACTTACTACAGGGTGTCATTATCAAAAACTCCTAAATGCCCTTTGTGTAGAAACCACTGATGGCTTTTTAATTGTGGATGATCAAAACAAGAGCCACTGAGCTTGAATAACATTCTTGTCACTTTCCTTTTCCCTAAATCTGATAAAAAATAAAATGTGCTGTTTGACAAAACCTTAACTTGACTTAATTTCTAGCGTTCACTCTAATGACGAAATAAAGATGATGACTTAATTTTGGACAAGGCAGATGCAGTTGTTTATTATTCATGGTTCGCAGGCCATTACACATGCAGCGTGTTAACTAGATCAGCGTTTCCCAAACTTTTAAGTTTAGAAATTGCACCGGGGCCCGGTGCCAGATTTATTAATTTTATTTTCTTTTCATTTGACCATACACATTCATGTATTGACTAACAACATAAGGCTTGTGGATCGTGCTAGTCCACAGACCTCTGTTCAGGGAACGCTCACCTAGATAACAGTGCAAAGTGGTTTGTCAATAGTTGGTTCAGTGCAAGGCAGAATGAAGATTATTTCAGGCAAGGTTAGGGATCATGCTTACACTAATGGATTTGAGGTGTGGAGTGTGCTCACTTGATGCAATTTTCACCCACCAACTAGCGTTCGAGTGATAAGACAGGATGCCATCCCTCCTAAAGGGCAACCATCCACACCACAAAAAGGTGAGACTAAGATTAGATAAGATTCTTTTTTTTGATCCAAACAAATGGATTTTTTAAATTTACTAAGTGGCCTGTGGCTAAAGACAATTTAAATACCCACTTCAACCGCGTAAGAAATTCAGAGATTGTACAGGAAAGAAAAGTCCTGTGGGTCATTGGGGCATGCAAGCTCCTGTGGGTCATTGGGGCATACAAGGTCCTGTGGGTCATTGGGGCATGCAAACTTTTGTGGGGTAGAGAAGAAGCTGACACTTCTGCATAATGTTTTTGTTATGTTCTTAGATATTAATGCCCATATTATCTTGTGTCTGCCATTTAAAGAAAGCAACAGTGGTATGTAAAAATTTTAAACTGCTAAAGACTGTATCAATAAAATTGACAAGAATTACCATAACATTTATACAACTCCACTTGACCTCCTGAATTTAATACAGCTACTTGACCTTCATGAACATCAACTTTGACACCGAGGTCACCTTTACCTGGGGGTATCTGAAATAATAGTATTATTTGCAAATACTTATAATCATCTTTTGAAATTGTAATTTTAAGAGAGCTTATATAAATGAAACAGACGTAAAACGAGCCTAAGTGTATGTTTTAGTTGTTACTCCTAAAATAAATTACTTCATAATAAGATTGGTAGAGCCAAGAAACATTGCCGCGATTACCAATCATATTACCAAAGTATTGTTTCTATAGAACCAATCAAATCACAGGAGCAGATTTATCACTTCTCTGATTAACAAGACCTTCACTTAAGTAAACAAGTATTTGTAATAAATGCACTAGTAAAAACCTTGACAAGTTGTGGTAAACAGTTTAAAAGCATCTCATTAAAGTCCATGGCTGGTGTCACAGGCAGGCAAATACATTCATCTCCTATAAAAATGCTGACTTGGCCATTGAGAAAGTCAAATGTAAGATACACAGATGTTTGATCATAATCATGCCTAGGGAAAAAAAAATTAATATCACATTTGTGATAGCTTTCGGGGAAGGTCCCTATTTGAAGTAATTGATTACTTTCATCGAATTATAATAAGCCATGGAGTTTAAACGTAAAATGCGCTTAAGAATATTTCAAGATATTCAATAGGCTTAACTTAATCTGTATATTAAAAAGACAATACCGTTATCAAATTGTTAACATTGTGTGGAACATACGGTATCCATGACATCTGTATAAAATACTGCTATATCCCCCAGAATTAATTGGTTGAAATTTGGTTGACTCCATCTATGGTGGTGGTAGACGAAATACTAACCTGGTGTTCACAAATAATATATCACTGGCCAGGGCAAATAAATCACATGGTGCAAAGTTGTGTAATAGGATCGAAGACAGTTCTTTATGGTCATTTTCACTGTGTAAATCAGGGGCTAGAAGACATTGCAGATGATAAAATTTTGTCAATAGTCATGTAAAAAAAAAATCTTTATCTTTGTTATTTCAGACACAAATCTTAGCATAATTTTTTTAGTCAATTTATTGTTGGGATCATTTTAATTTTAAAATGTTAAAGTTTGTGTGCATACCCACAAGTAAAGTTTCTGTACTTACCTGCAAGGATTTGTCTCTGACAGATACAGTAAGAATCTGGAGAAGATGCAACACCTGGAGGTGATGTCGACAGTTGCTTGTGAATTTTCTCACACCAGAAAAAAATGTTCAATGAATTCAGGTAGGTCACACTGATCAGTTCAGCAGATGTATTGGAAAGACAAAGGTCAATTTGACTGATGTGTGACCAGTTGAAATCTGACCCAAACTTCCAAAAGTTCACATGTCCTCCAATATCAATCTAATATTATTTTGAAAAAGAACCTTTGAGCAGATGACATCATGGTGAAACTGACATGAAATATTAAATAAAAATATATATAATAACTCATAACTATAATTCAAATATTAAAAATATTTTAATAATGTACCGGTAACATAACATCTCTCCTACTGACCAGAGCACTTGTGTCAGATGATATCATTAAAATCTCTGCAAGTGGTGAAGATAAAGGTGAAATATCAAGACATCCAATAGCAAAGATCTGAAAGAGGAATTAAAATTTTATCACAAGATAAACTTTTCCCTTTTGATTTAATTTGTTATAATAACTTATAGATATTTTCAGGCTCACATAATTTAAAATTCTTGCATCTAACAAAAATATAATGCAATTTTAAATATATATTCTAGGTATGAACATAAGCTTTGTTCATATGGCAGATTTGTTACAGCTTCACATCACAGTTATAAATCCTTGCTAAGAATTTGCTCATATTTGTTTCTGGCTACTTAAAAATCATTAAATTATTTTTTCAATTCAATCTTTTTTTTTTTTAAATACCGCAACAAATAGCTGTAGTTCCTCTCTAAGCCTAAGCTGTAGTTCCTCTCTAAGCCTAAGCTGTAGTTCCTCTCTAAGCCTAAGCTGTAGTTCCTCTCTAAGCCTAAACTGTAGTTCCTCTCTAAGACTAAGCTGTAGTTCCTCTATAACAGTGGTCCCCAAACGCCGGGCCGCGGACCGGTATCTGTCCGTGGATCAAATGGTACCGGGCCTCCCAAGAAACATTAAATTATTTCCATTTTTTAGCTTACCAGATTTTCTGGATGCTAAGTACGGACGTACGGACACAACGGCTCACAGCAACTGGAACCATACCGACAAAAAGGGGGAGGGGGGTAGTGTTGTTGTGCTTAGTTTTTTTTTACACTCCCCCACCCCCCAACTCGTATGTACGAGCAGCTTTTAGCCCCCATCCCTATAAAAAAACACCAAAGACATCAAACAATTTAATGGGTAATTGTGATGTCAGAGGGCTGAACAATTTTTAAAAAAATGAGTCGCTTGTTTATACCGCAGACAATTTGGCCAGCCCAGTGGTCCCCATAAAATGTGTCGCTCTGGGTGCCATGTTGCCCTCAGGCATAGCCATGAGAATGGGGCAAAGATGGCAGTCACAGCAGACACCAATGCTTCTTTATTTATGATTTTAATAGTGACTAAAAATGTCAAATCCCACATACTTCAGAAAGACGAAAGGGGACACAAATCGTCTTTTTTTTTACTGATCCGCCCAGGAGGCACTTTTTCTATACATTAAGTGGCACTATTTTCCAGCTTCGCACCAGGTGAAGCATTTCCTCAGCAGCGTACTAACATAAGTAAAAAACAGAATAAAATAAAAATAGCACTTAACTGAAAAGTAGTATCTGAGAGGGCTGCAAAGGAATGATGAAAACCTAAATTCGGCATAAGCGCCGGGAATCAAACATTCTAGGAACCACTGAACTAGCACATTGAAGATACAGTGGAAGAAATATTACTATACTACAGCTACTATTGAGTAATATCAAAGCGATAGCTAGCTAGTAGTGGTTGCAATAGGATGTATGAAAACCGTGATTTTCGAAATTGAAGAAAAGGCCCAATGAAGTGACAGAAGAGCCTTCAACACCAAAGAAACGACATAAAACTTTTAAAAGACAATACCATGAGTCCTACTTGAAATATGGATTTATAGGGACCAGTGATTCTGACACCAATCCCGCTCTGCATAGTTTGCGGCGACCGGCTCTCTAATGAGGCAATGAAACATTCAAAACTACTTCGCCACTTGAACTCCAAGCGCACTGGACTATTTTGAAAGAAAAAAAACGGAAACACAAAGAACAGCAAAATTTCTGAGGGCCTCCCCATCAATAAAGGAGAATGCACTGAGAGCATCATATTTGGTGGCTAACCGTACTGTTAAGGCTAAAAAGCCATTCACTATAGGTGAAGAATTGATCTTGCCATCCACTAAAGACATTAGCCGTGAACTTCTAGGAGAGGCTGCTGTTAAAAAGATAGCGCATGTGACTTTGTCGGCTAGCACTGTGACCAGGCGCATTGAGGAAATAGCCAAAGACATGGAGACACAATTTTTGGAGAGGATTAATACATCACCGTGGTACGCACTCCAGGTTGACGAATCTACAGATATCGACGACAAGGCAATACTACTTGTTTATGTGAGATATCTTTATCAGGAGCAAATGCATGAAGATTTGCTTTGTGCACTATCTTTGCCAACCAACACAACAGGAGCAGAACTGTTCAAGTCACTGGATGGTTATATATCAGGACAACTAAAATGGTCCTTTTGTGTCGAAATATGCACAGACGGAAAAGCTGCTGCCATAACCGGTTGACTGTCTAGTTTAACGGCTCGGATTAAGGAGGTTGCACCTGAGAGTGAATGTGACGCATTGTAGCATTCACAGGGAAATACTGGCAAGCCGCAAAATGTCACCGGAATTTAACAGCGTATTAATTGATTTAATTAATCACATCAAAGAACACGCACTTAAATCGCCCCTGTTTGAGCAGCTTTGTGAGGAGATGGACGCAGAGTACAGATGCCTTCTCTTGTACACAGAAATAAGATGGTTATCCAGAGGAAAATCGCTAACCTGAGTATTTTAATTACGAGAGCCATTGAAAAAATTTCTCTCAGAAAAGAAGTCACCCCTGGCAGCAAATTTCAGTGACAAGGTATGGGTTGCAAAACTGGCTTACCTGTGTGACATATTCAGCCTGCTTAATAAACTCAATCTGTTGCTTCAGGGGAAAATGACAACTGTTTTCAATTCGGCAGACAAAGTAGCTGCGTTTAAAGCCAAACTGGAGTTGTGGGGACGGCGCGTGAACAGAGGCATTTTGGACATGTTTCAAACATTAGCGGGGACTTTAGGCGAGACTGAGATTGAGCATTCATTCTCCCAGTTGGTGCACGATCAACTCTCTTTGCTTTTCTAAGAGTTTGAGCGCTACTTCCCAACCACACAAGACCAAAGAACTGGTAAGGAAAATAAAAATTATAAATCAAAACAATCCAAAAAATAAACAATCAACACCCCCAACCCCTCAGCGGGCCACGGTAAAATTATCAAATGTTGACCGGTCCGCGGCAATAAAAAGTTTGGGGACCACTGCTCTATAAGATTCATGATGTTTTGATATATCACCCCATTTAATCAAATTTGAAACTTACTTTAGAAATTTTTGAACTACAAAATGGCCTACAGGTATTCAAAATGTGTTAGCAAGCCATGTTAACTAATACAATGCAGGTGCAATGATAAATGAGTGAGGTATTTCATCATGTTCATTGTCATCCGAAGGTAAAAAAAAACTTTATCCAAAACGATGAAAATGAAACATGTCGTCCCTTTCTTTTCCAGTATGTATCATGAGGTCACAAAAACTTGAAATTTGTCCAAACATAAGCCCAGCCATAAATAAAAGTAACAAATTCTGAGTGTGAACAAAGCTTTGAAATTAAAATGGAATATACTTAATACAACAGATCAATGTTATTTTGTTCTTACATGCTGATAGGAAACAGGCTTGCAATCAAATGTGAACAGTTTTCGGCCATGGTCTGTGGTAATGAAGATATGTCCAGGCAGAATAAAAATTTGAGTTACGTCCCCAAACACTCTTTTACAAACAACATCTATAAAGAGCTGGAAAAAAAATAATTTCACAATATCTAATACCTGGACCCTGGAGTTTCTGTGTAGGGTTCTCTCCCCCTTTTTTATCTGAGTTAGCTTTTATTATTTTAATATTAATACGCAGATTGGAATGTTTTTGATTAATAGATTATTAAATTAATATTTCATTGGGTTGTTAATTATAATACGGTACATAAGTTATATTGCAGGCATTTTGGAATATGGATTTTGCCTTTTCTTTCATCTTTAGGATTTTTATTTTTGTTGGAGCCTGCAATAAAGTGTTTAAAAGTGTATTACTTGAAACTGTAAGTTGAGTTTTCATTATTTTGAATATTAATTAAAATAATTTTAATCTTTTAATTCAAATTTACAATTTTCTCAGTATAGTAGGCCCTATAGTGTGTAACTGTAGCACATGAACACATAGTTTTAGGGTTGACATTAGGAACTAGGTCATAGATTTTAGGTTTGAAGATGTACGCTCAAGTTAGGAGAGTTTAAATTTAGGAGTAAATTTATGCTCAAGTTAGGGGGCACTAAATTTAGGGTGGAATATATGCTTGAGTTAGGGATACTGACTTAGCATTCAGGTTAGAAAGAGTTATAGATTTTTATGAATAATAATGAAGGTTTTTCTAAAATATTTATTTAATTTTTTCCTAATGTGTGTTATTCCTAATATTCATTTTCTCTTGTAAGTAATTAAAACAACACTTTCTCTCCTTTTCCCCTCCCCATATTAGCAGATATGTTTTTACCCTACTTTTTGGAGTGACAATTTATGCAATCTGCACCACTTTGGTTTTGTGTAGGATTCTCTCCCTTTTGTTTATTTTTAGATTGCTATTAGAGTTAACTTTTCTTTTTTAAAATATTATAATGCTGGTGAAATGTTTTATATTATAATGTCATTGGGTGGTTAATTATAATATTTAAATTTTACAGCATTTTTGAAAATGTTCATTGTATTGATTTTGCAGACAACTTTTAGATTTTATTTTGGTGAAACCGGCAATAAAGTACATGAAAGTGTATTCAATGAAACTGTAATTTGGATTTTCATTATTTTGTATTGCTTTTCTTAGTTTTTATACTTTTTTTTTACCACAGTGTGTAACTGTAGCACACATGTTATAGTTGAGGGAAGGGAGAAAACGCAGGTTGTTGACACTTCTTGCTGCATATGTAGAGGAATACAATAAAGTTGGGGTAATAAGGGGAGAGACTGCAATCAGGTTAGTACAAAATAAAATGAGTAAAACAGAGTATGGTTAAACCTGAAAAATTAAACGCAACAAGACAGCGAACGTGTCGGCAGAAAGCCTTCGTCAGCGAACAAAACAACAGAAAAAACGTTATAAAAATAAGAAATAGCACTTAGCTGGTAAGTAGTATCTGTGGGCAGCAAATGAAGTGTGGCAGAAGGAAAATGAGTGAGAGTTTAAATAAGCAGCGGCAAAAAAAGGGGGGGAGAAAAAGTTCACTGTGATAGGTCAGAACGTGGAGGGGCGGAGCTATGGTCAAGCTGTGAACAGAGACATAACATTAATCCCATCTGGCGTCAAAGTGCCGTAAGTCAGGATAAGTCTGTGTTCCAAATTGACCCGGCTGGCGGTGTTAGTGCTAGCCACAATCGCACTGATTGAAAAGTCCGCCTTGCCCCGGTGGTCGCTACTATTGAAGTGTTTGGAGACGGGACACTGTTTATCTTGTGTAATGTTTCGGAGGTGTTCGGTACACCTGTCCGAGAGACGGCGTCCAGTCTCCCCTATGTATGTCATCTGACAGCGGGTGCAGACAATGGCGTAGATAACGTTGCGGCTTGTACAGAGGAAACCGTCGCGTATCTGAAAACTGCCCTTGGGGAAACGTATGCGTTCAGTCTGGACGACAAAAGGGCACGTGTTGCAACGACTGCGTCCACACGGCTTGGTCCCAAAGTGGGAGGGGGGAGCATTGATACGACTGCGTACAAGCAGGTCTCTCAGATTTTTATCCCGTCTGAAAACAATGAGAGGTGGGGAAGAGAAAATTTCTCGTGTGTCGGTGTCTGCGAGTAGTATAGATCGATGTTTAAGGAAAACACGTTTAGCAATCAGATTGTGAGGGTGATAAGTTAAAATGAGTTTTGTCCTGTCAACATTGTCGCTCAGACGTGGTCTGAAGGCATCAGCACGTGTAATATTCTTAACCCTTTGGAGGGCTGATGAAAGTACTGTCTCCGGGTAAGACCTACACCGGAAAAAGTCTATCATTTCAAGTGCCTTGTCCCAAAAGTCCTCATCCGACCGACAAAGTCGACGAAGACGAAGTAATTGAGAGAAAGGAATAGAGTCCTTACAGGATTTAGGGTGGGATGAAGAGTAGAGTAGATAGCTATGGCTGTCAGTGGGCTTAAAGTAGGCAGAGGTGTGTAGGGTGTCTTTGTGAAGAGTGACTGTAATGTCTAAGAAATTGACTGAGGTCTCAGAGATAAGAGATGTGAATTTAATGGAGGGGTGAAAGGAGCCTACAAAGTTAATGAACAGGTCAAGTTCACTCCTCTCCATAGTGGTGACCCCTATACCATCATCTATGTACCTCTTATAGAATTCAGTTACTACTAAGTCTTTTGGGCTTATTTGGAGAGTTGTAGCCATGACGTCATTTGCGTGTTTATTATAGTTGCAGTCGCAGTGAATTAGGGTTCAGGTTAGGCTTAGGTTGAAGCTGAGGGATACATTTAACCTCATTTAGGGCTCACGTGTGACTAAGTGTCTACTAAGTCATAATATAAGTATAATGAATAAAAATATTTAATTAGGATGAAGACCAAGGCCAAGGCTAATACTAATACAAAAAATTATAAATTTGCCTACTTCTTTTCTGCATAATGGAGTACACTTATCAGCTTCTTGGATTGTGAATTCCATATATACATTTCAATCAAAATCTCATATTTCTAAAAAAAAATATAAAAAGTTCAAAACAGGCAACAAAAGCCCTCGACAAAATTGGGATTTTATAACTATCACTAAATCAACATTCCACTTTTGTTTACATTATCACCGCCATCTGAACACATGACACTTTTTATGACTTCCGAAATTCGGGGAAAACAACGGTGTCTCCTTATTTTTGAGCTTAGTCTATTTTACAGCAAGTGGGTTTGATCAGTGTTTCCCTGAGTTTGTGTCGCGGCGCCCCAGGGGAGCCATGACTTACATCACGAATTATTACAAAATGTGATCCCTCCCAAGACTGACATCATTTTATTTTAATTTACAATTCAATGAAATTAGACATGACCCGAATCGGCTCAAACCTTACTTTACTTATTTAGTGTAACTATTTGATCTGCAGTCGCCTCTACTCTAACTATCCCAAGGGTGGCCAACCAAAAAGGCTTCACGGGCCTCTTTGATAGAGAGTAAACCGTTCGTGGACCTCATGTCATCATAATATTTTAATATTAATTTATTAAAATAATCACCAACTAAATGCTGTATATACTACTATAGAATCATTTATCAATTCTTAATAAATACAGATGTTGTTTTTGACCTTCGCATACGAAGATGACCAATGCTAGATGCTAGATCACACGGTGAGTACGCAGATAATGAAATTAACTGTTGAAAATGATTCCTGTGTCAATTGAACGAAGAACAAATGCGTTTATTTGTGATAAATCAAGCATCAGCGGGCTGCAAACAGTAGTTGACCGTGGTTGGCAGAATGAGGCCCACATGATGCCACCCTTATCCCTGCCTTAAATAAAGAAAATTATTCGCTATTTCAAGCATTTCGCAGTATAGGGATACTTTTAAAAAATTTTGTACACATGCATTTAAAAATCTTATCTTAGAAGGGGCCCGTGACATTCATCTGACTGGCAAAGGGGTCCACGGAAGAGAAAAATTTAAGAACCCCCTGCTCTAAAATAAATGGACTTCTATATATTTCTTGTCCGTAAAATTGTTACTGCTAGAAGCTGTTGTAATATTATTTTTGAGTCCACAGTCCAAGGGCCACCCCCACTTCACTCACACTGCTCTGTTTGTGTCTATAATTATAATCCATGCCTTAAAAGACATAATATATTTATTGTTAAAAATAATAATACAATAATAATAAGTGTCTTGTGATAACGAGGAAGTATGCTGAGTCTAAGAAGCAGATGCAATACATGTCTTTTCAATGTTGGCTGCACGATTGGATGGCCGCCAATATTTCTTCGAAAAAATGTGGCTTACGTATACGTCTTCTTTGGGTATAGCCAGTACGGATCAATTGCTGCATTAAATTTCAGGAAGTTTAAGAAAACTACTAACCATATTTACAGTTCTAACAGTCATAGTGTCAGCATTTTTCAACGTGACTGTTACCTCCAGACTACTTATACTTATAGTTTTAAATATTTTCTCTCATGTTCAAGTATTTCATATTACAAATTATCAACCCAAGCCCACATACAAAATAAAAGACAAAATTTACATAATAATAATACAATATTTGCTTCAAGTTTAAGTTTAAGACAGTACAATCTTGCTAACATTCACTTTAGTTTTAGTTTCATTTCATGCCAACAGTTTGCAAAGCACATGTCCATTTCTGTTAATAAAAAAATAGAATGCAATACCAAAAGACCTTTTCCAGTCGTAAGTGATGCCTTTATTGATAAAACATCAGACACATATTTTAAAAATGTAGAAAGGTTTGAGAAAGTTACTAACATTTACAATCAGGCAGCACAAGTCTCATTAGGTGGTGGTGGGGAAAAATCCATAGAGAGACATGTGAAACGTCATGGCAAAATGTTGATCACTGACAGAGTAAAGTCTTTAGTAGACAGCATGGATGATTTTCTTGAGCTTTCACTTATTGGAGGAATAGGGATGGAATATGGGCACATACCAAGAGCTAACATTCTTTCAGGTAATTATGAGTATAATTTTTTAAAAAAAGGCTAAGGTTAGGCCTTACTTGTCAAGGCAAGAAGCGTCTATTAGTATAATTGTCCCAAGGGGTGTGATATGACTAAATGCAAATGGCAAAAACCAAAATTGCTCTCCCTACACATACATCTAATATATAATGTTGTTGATAAATACTAATAAAAGTGCCTTCCTTTGTCACTCCTAGATAGCATCTGCCTCTGCTTTATCTCGAACATTTTTAATTGTCTTAAATTAAGTAAATCGACTAGTCCTTTAAATTCATTTCATTTTAAGTGAATCAATATAATGAAATTTTTTAATTTACCTAGAAAGGACGCAGTTATGTTTCAGTGTGTAAATGGTCTTGCTATTTTCAAATTTGTGGAATATTATTTTTTTCTACATTTATCTTTGAATTTCAAACATTTTACATTTGTCAGACATTGCACATGTGTTGTATTTATATTTAAAGTACTTTTTAATGTATATTTCAGGTATTGGTAAAGTAAATGGTCATCATTGTTTAATTGTTGCTAATGATGGTGCTTTCAAGGGGGGCTCAATTTACCCAATAACACTTAAAAAGCAACTTCGAGCTCAGGAAATTGCAAATCAAAACAGACTTCCTTTCATTTGCTTAGTAGACTCTGCTGGAGCATTCCTGCCGCTGCAGGTGAATGAATAATGCATAAATTGGGATATTGATTTAGCTATATTTATCTTCATTAGTGTTTCTGATCAAAATTTTCGTTTTTTTGTAGCTTGAATATAAAGCATTAGTGAGTGCTGAATTGGATAAATATTATAAGTAGATTATTCCTCCAATGTTTTTCTCATAGAAAATTTTGTTGCCAGTATGAAGCTTTACATTTAAGACTTTCCCTATTTAAAAATTGTTAATAAATACTATATTCAATCGCTTTCTGATTTCCAGCTACTTATAGTAACGTCTGAGTTGTTAATTTATTTTATTTCATTGTGACAGCTGCTCTGTTAGTGAATAAATTTTAAATTTAACTCTTTCATTCAAAAAAAAATTTAGGATGAGATCTTTAATCCAGGTGGTCGTGTATTTTATAATGAAGCTGTGATGTCAGCAGCTAAAATACCACAGATTGCAATTGTATGCGGCAGCTGTACTGCTGGTGGAGCTTACATTCCCACGATGGCTGATGAAGCTGTTATTGTACACAAGACAGGAACGATTTTCTTAGGAGGTCCTCCGCTGGTACAGGCAGCTTTGGGAGAGATTGTTTCAGCCGAGGATTTAGGTGGAGCTACTTTGCATTGTGGGTAAATCACCATTGTATTTTGTTAAGCCTTTTGTTACGCACTGACTTATATTGGGAGAAATAATCTCCTATTTTAGTTTTAATTGGCTCGTTGTAAACAGTACCTAACAAAGGACGATACCATAGAATCAACAATATTAAAGATATGACACCCAAAACAGTTGCCAGTTACAATTAATAAGATTTATTAAGTCTTAAGATAATTACAAAAGAAAAGAAAATATAATTACAATCTTCAACTTACAGTATGGTAGATCTTGTACCGGTACACAGTTAACACAGAATAATGTGCCAATAAATAATGTGAAATAAACACATATGAGCACACAAATACACAAAGAATAAAACACGCCTCGTAAAGTTAATAAAATCTATCTGAATCTCGGTCCCTCCGTCCGTGCCTGTCAATCCCTTATATAGGTGGCGCAAGCCCTGCCTTCCAGAAGACTTATGACGTTTCTAGAACAATCACATTCATTCTACAAAATACTATTTGGAACAGATTAATTATTTTTAGTGGTTGGCGGCATAAACACGACAGATCAAACGACTAAGCCACACCCCTCTGTGAACATAGTGTCTCATGCGGGGTCAATCATAGGGCACGCACGAGAAAAATTATGTAAACAAGCTCTATACAACACCTTTACTCCTCTCCTAGTATTGAATGCTAAAGTTCAAGCAACATTTGCAAAAATTAAATGTGATGCATCAAGAAAATGTTAACTTTTTTAAGAATGTTAATAATTGCTATTGTGTGTTGGTTAATAATATAATTTTTAAATAATCCATGTAAAAAGTTTTAGATAGTAAATCAAATATGCAGTATAAAATCAAGTACATTATTTAAAAAAAAATTATTTCAATTTTAATCTATAGAATCAGTGGCTGCACAGATTACTTTGCTCAAACTGAGGCTGAAGCATTTCAAATGGGTCGAGACATTGTGGCCAGCCTTAACCTTTCATCACAAGAGAGCCATGAAGTAGAAGACTATGATGAACCAGCTTTTGATGCCAAGGAAATTTCAGGGATCATTCCAGCAGCTCACCAACATCAAGAGATAAATATGCATCAAGTAAAGTTTTAAAAAAAACCATTAGTTGAACTAATCTCAACTCATAGACATGGCCTCTTATTTTAATGAGATTGTCTCACCAAATGTGTATTTCCACCAAAAGAAACAAGATATTATCAAAGATGAAGTGCTAGCTAACAAATACAATATTGCACCATAACAATTGTTTAGCTATTATAAAAGTAGTTTTTGTTTTCCAAAAGCATCTAGTATTATGTGTAAATTGCATTACAAACCACCATTATTAATTCAATTGTTTATATTTCAACTAGTTAGTGTACAAATAGAGTCAGATACACTCCCCAAAAAAACCTACATTTAGATTTATTTTATGATGCAAAGCGTCAGTGCTGAAATTACTCTCTTGATTATCTTGGCAGATAATAGCTCGCCTTGTTGATGGCAGTCGTTTTCATGAATTCAAAGTTATGTTTGGGACAGGATTAATTACTGGCTTTGCTTACATTCAAGGGTATTTTTTATTGTCTATTTTTTACAATGTAAAGTTATTTAATTTGTTCAAGTTCATTTGTGGTATATATGCATGAATATCTACGGTATTTATTTTCATTCTGAGTTTATCCCATTGATAGTCGTTTGCTATTCACATAGAATAACTTAAAGAAAAATGAAACATTTTTAAAAGTTACCTAATAAATATATTTTAACACTGACAGTGAGGATAAAACCCGGATAATGGAAAAAAATAACTTTATTTCACTCATTTGTCAGTTTGTTACTTAGTATTTGAGATTAGGAATTTGAAAATCATTTCTATATTTGTCATTTAGTGATTATAACTGCCAGCCATGTCCATGCCATGTTGTTTTAACAGTGTCGTTAAAGTGTCGTGAATAATTGTGAGAAATTTACAAAATGTATGTTTATGTCTGGGTGAGTTTGAATTTTCCTTTGCCTAATTATTTTTCTTGCTAGGCATCTTGTGGGTATTATAGCTAACCAAGGGGAGATAAATGAGAAAGAAGCAGTTAAAGGCAGCCATTTTGTGCAGCTTTGTTGTGAAAGAGATGTGCCCCTGGTGTTTTTACAAAATACAACTTCTGGTGATCATTCGTTATCACTGGACAAGAGCGAGGGTAATAATTTAAACTACATTGACTACATCAGCATTGGTTGAAATGTACCAGCAGTTTGCACTGCAAACATCAGAATATTTTTTATCAACACATGCGTATCAATTTCGGAACAAAATGAGATACAATAACTTACTTGCATGTTTCACTTCGATGTTGTATTATTTGAAATATGTCTGTAAACTGTAAATAGATCATTTAACAATACTTACTTGTCATGTTCAAAAGAGTATTTTTTTAATAGTTACTCAATTTTCTTCTGTTTTTGCAGCAATATCAAGATATCATTGAGTTCATCTCTTTTTTTGTATCAATATCATTGAGTTCATGTCTTTTTTTGCAGCAATATCATTGAGTACATCTCTGAAGTGTCAAGCTAGGATGTTGGCAGCAGTCAGCTGTGCATCAGTCCCCAAAATAACTGTCATAGTTGGCAATGGATTTGGCCCATCTCATTTCATTATGGTGAGTTCAGTCAGGTCATGTTCTCTGATGTGTTCGGGGAGATATTTGTTATTTTATATGAACTGTTATCAAGCACAACTTCTTAGGCAACTATGCAGAATTGTCTTGCAACTGATACCAACACTTAAATTTATTGGATATAACTTCTTATTTTACAATTTATTCTAATGTGGACTGCCATTTATAGCATAGAATTCTGACACATAATGTTTGTAGTTGTGACTAAAAGTTCATGTGACTCTGATTACAAATGTCATGGAGATTCTAATTTTCATGTGGTTATCCCTCTTACTCCTAACCTCATGTACAGCTTGTTGTTAAGAGTGGTTTGAAAAAAAACATACTTTGGATTTATTTGATAGGGAGGCAGAGCTGTTAGCCCTAATTTTCTGTTTGCCTGGCCGAATGCGCAGGTGGCGCTCATGGAACCCAAACAACTAGCAGCTGCTGTAGCTCAGCAGGTAAAAAATGTTTTGTTTTTTTCCAGTAAACATTTAGAGGGCATTGAAAGATTTTGAAGGAAGAAAATTATGTCATTCCATGGCTTATCCAAGTTAACGAATTTTCACATACCTACTTCTGAAGCTCCTCTTAAAGTTAGAGGTTACTTGAATAAAATTATTGTTTCGCATAGCAGGATTTCACATCAATAATAATTACAATTTAATGTTTCAATTATTTCTGAATAGTGTTCTATTCAACTTTAATCTATTATTTTGGAATCATTCATTAAAAAAGTTCACAAAAATTCAAAGTTTTCATCAGCACACTCTCTATTTTAAGTATAATTAGGTACTATAAATTCAAATTCTATCCAGTCAGAGAAAGAATTCTCTAAAGATGAATTAGAGACATTGGTTGAAAAAATTCGCAGAGAATCATCTGCCATCTATGGAGCCACGAGAATTCTCAATGATGGAATAATCTTACCGCAGGAGACTCGCAAAGTAAGTTTTACTTTTGATTACTTGTTAATTTGTACACATACTTTTCAAGTGATCAGTTTTCAAAATTTGTCTTACAAATCTAGTGTTGATTTTGTTAATTTAACCTTTCCTCAGGTTTTGTCCCAGTGCCTCTCTATATGCAAGGCGTACAACTGTCCAAGGGATCAGGATTATCCTGTATTCAGGATGTAACATTGTGATTTATTCATTTGTGAAATGTTTTGATGTTCTTGTACAATTTATAATTTATAGCATAATGTCATTATTTATACAGATACATTAAAATTTTTTTTACATAATGTTAATTTACACATCTGTCAAAAATATTGTTATTATTGATATTTTTTTTTTATTAAGTCAAATCTATGTCAAATATTTCATTTTTATATTAAAGCAGAGATTTAAGGTTAATTGCTTTTTCCTTTTATGTTGGTTGTATGATTGGCATAGGATGATATATATACATACAAATACTTATGTTTTCTCTTTTATATTGTGGTATCACTGGCATACAATTATATATATATATATATTATATATACATACATATTACATAAATATGTATATTTTCTTTTTTATAATGTTACCAGTTGCATAGGATTTTATTTATTTATATATATATATGTATACATATATATACAGTGTTCCTTTGGGTTACGAACGCCTCAGGTCACGAACAATTTAGGTTCAGAACAACTTTGAATTTTTTTTGTCTCGGGCAACGAACAGTGTCTAGGATTAGACGAAAGCGAGAGAGAGAGAGAGAGAGAGAGAGCAAGGTTTAAGATTGAAGACAAATGTCCCTGGATAGTTTCTTGGTGCAGAAAGATTCCCACTTGGCTGCCAGGAGACCCCTGAAACTAATGATAGAGAACGGCAAAGAAAGGGATCGACTTCCCATGATCATTTTCTTGGTAAGAAACATACGGGGTGGCCCAGAAAAAGTGAGGACATCTCATAACAAAGGGTTATACAAATAAATTAATATGTTTTGTTATTGACAGTTGTATGAAAATTATTAGGCTAATCAGAAAACATGTTCAATCTCACTCCCCCTTTTTTTTTTCTTCTCCATGCTTCTCAACAACTTTTTATAAGTATTGGCGCTTCATTTATGCTTCTGACAATAAAGCGATGTTATCACATTTTTGGGGCCATTCTGTAGACTAAATCTTATTTTATTTTACATTTAATTTATTTATTTTTGTTTCCTATATTTAAATCCGTGAAGTACACGAATTCTTCGCGTTTTGGACGGGTGCGGGGTATAAATAATAAAAAAAACAATTCTTTCATTTTGAAACGGATTGTCCCTCTTTCATTGATTTTAATGTTTCAGGTTAGGAACATTTCAGAGTTCTGGAACGAATTAACTTTGTAACCTGAGGTACCAGTGTTAATACAGGTATGTTTTTTCCCTTTTCTGGATTTTCCCGGCAGCCAGGAAGTGGTAAAATTACAACCTAATTGCATTTGATCATGTTTGTAACCAAAGATGGCCCAGTACTTCTCACTTCTACTATTAATTTTTGTCCTGGTCACTGACCTTTGGAGGTGTTGACTCCTGCCCTACAAAAGTTGTATCTTATTTCTGATGAGTCTTTTCAAACAACCTCTGGACATTACCTGAATGGGTTAGCTCTTGATGCAAACAGGATATTACCCCTTTGTCATAGATATATGGATAAGCCTTGGCAATGTGTTTATCTAGTACTAGTATCATTGTTGCAATGTTCTATAAATTGGCTTGTTATTTACTATGTATAAATATTTTCTTGAGTTTATCATGATTTCGATGAGGTTCATACAATAAATAAATAGCCAATGCAATATTTTATTTTAAAGGGTAATAAAGTCTCAAAATATATACCAGAATTTCTGAGATTTTGTGGAGGAGCTTTTAAATGAGTTGGAGTGTTGATGGAAGAAGTGATAAGTGTTGATGTTTAAGTGATAAGTGTTGGAATGAAAGAAGAAACCCATTGAATGTAATCAAAGGAAGAGAGTAAAACCAATTTACAAATGTTGAAAGTTTCAGCTGCAGCTGGGATGCAGAAATAAAAAACCTTTTTAGGTATATACAGACCTGTTTACTTTTACAATTTTGGCATACAGTGTATGATTTTGAGGTGTATGCATTATATATACTGTATGTTTTATTTTTACTATTAAGATGGTGTATTTAACGATTTTGTGATGATATTGTACGATTTTAAGAGTTTGAAGCTAAACAGGGCTGTATATATTATAAAGCTAGGTATATGACTTAAATGTAGGTAAATGATCATTGATCAGTGGCAGCATTATGGGCTTTTGTTCAATTTCTTGTGTGTCCATACTAATTGACTTGACTGTAGTACAGTGGACTGTTTATGCTAAATTATAAAAAGTGTTTGTACTGATGAAGGCATGTGCCTAAACGTTTAATTATGTATAATGTATAATTATTATTAAAGCTAACTCATATTGTTCTATTGACACAATTTATTCGTGTCTTATTAATTTATGCTAAATTACACAGTGACGTGTCTATGCTAAATTACAAGTTCTCAAATGTTATTCATAATTTTAATATCTTAATGTGTATTTTAATTGCTTGTTTTAATGTTTCAGAAAGGTTTAAAAGCTAACACTACTTAACAATGAGGTTGCAAAACTATTTTTAAAAAGATTCCACATTTTATTAGCCTTAAACCCCTCACAAATAACATTATGGATTTTGAAAATAGTCCATTAAGCAGCAGATGAAAGCATGCTGTTAATTCATTATTATTGCAATCTTTTGTTTTCCACACTCTTCAGACCAAGATAAAATCTCAAATCATGTAATTTAATGTTTACAAAATTTAAAGAATTGTTTCATCAAAGCATATTAATGGTGAGTACAAGATGCCATTGTTCAGAAAGAAATCTGTGATATTCTGGCAAAGGCTTTCATGTTTTTATAATAACAAATGTACTGAAATGCAAAACATTAAAAAAATAATTAAATTCACGACGTCTATAAAGATATATTATTAAAACAGTATACAATAAATAAAATGTGACAAAAATATGTTTTCATCAACAGAACTTTTTCTCTGTACACCTATAAATAATAACATGGACACCAATAGAGAAACAGTTGACTTTGACGACTCGGCAACATTGTAAGTCTGCATCAAACAAAAGGCAACATCTGTTCAGTTGGACAAGGGACCAAAAAAATTAAACAATTAGAAATTGATTTCATCTGCCAACTAGACTCTGCATCACATATTTCTTGATCTTACAGATTTTCACTAGTTTTAGTTTTATCACTAAAAGTTTTTGAATTGGATCTATAATTATTTTATAAATTAATGACACTGACCGTGAATTTTGATAGAGACAAAAAAAAAAAAAACAGCTGTTGAAAAAATGCAATATACCCGGTAACTTAATTATATATTATATAATATAAAACTTTTGGTAACCAATTAATTTTTTTGGTAGTCCCTATTTAAGGAAACAATGTCCCACAGATACAAATCCATGCAGTTTACTGGAATTTTAAACATGGGAAACTAACCTAAAAAATAAGGTTATTAACGTAAGATTGCTTAAATTTAGCTAAAATGTCTGAAAATGTACAACTTGAATAGCAAATAATGGATTTTTAAAAATCATTTCATGCTTACAATTCAAAAAAACATAATCATTTATTATACAGTGTTTTGAAATCATGGTAAGAGGGTCTGCATTTAAATATGCACAACTAAAGGTAAGAGAATTGAGACCTGTTGACACTTAATGTTGTATGATTTGTATATGCAGTGTCAAACATTAACAGCAATACCAGTATCTTCTCTCAGTCATGTCATTACCACAAATTAATTGCTGTGCAATTTAATAGTTGTTCTGACATGGCATAAGACAACAGATCAATAAATGCAATTTTGTGTGAGAAATGGTAACAATGAATTTTAACAGTAAATTCAATGCTTTTACCTGGATTGGTGAGTATATCAAATTGCAAAAAATGAGACAGATTAGTGGGAAATTTGCTGTTTGTGGAAGGAATTAACAAATAAAAATTATTTAAAGTTAACAACAAATTTTCATGATGAAGGGAATGGATTAGCTTCATTCGGAAAAATATTTAATTTTATTTTAACGTGAAGCAATAATTCAATTATACTTTAAGATGATTCTTTTTTTTTCCTAATTATATTGTTAAATGGTACGGGTAATTGAAGTTTGAGAGTCATGTACTAAAATCATGAACACTTTAAATTTTCACAGCTGGTAAGATAAACGATTGGCCTCATTATCAAAATGAAGCTCCATGATAATTTAAGATAAACTTTCCAGTTTGTTACCCAATATATAAATTTCTTAGGTTGCACTGCTTAAAAAAAAAGATGAATAAATAGACAATGTTATAACCAGTGGCACTGACTATCCATCTATTCATAATCCATCTGCACACAGTCTTCATAATCCATCTGCACACAGTCTTCATAATCCATCTGCACACAGTCTTCATAATCCATCTGCACACAGTCTTCATAATCCATCTGCACACAGTCTTCATAATCCATCTGTACACAGTCTTCATAATCCATCTGCACACAGTCTTCATAATCCATCTGCACACAGTCTTCATAATCCATCTGCACACAGTCTTCATAATCCATCTGCACACAGTCTTCATAATCCATCTGCACACAGTCTTCATAATCCATCTGCACACAGTCTTCATAATCCATCTGCACACAGTCTTCATAATCCATCTGCACACAGTCTTCATAATCCATCTGCACACAGTCTTCATAATCCATCTGCACACAGTCTTCATAATCCCTCTGCACACGGTCTTCATAATCCATCTGTACACAGTCTTCATAATCCATCTGCACACTGTCTTCATAATCCATCTGCACACAGTCTTCATAATCCATCTGTACACAGTCTTCATAATCCATCTGTACACAGTCTTCATAATCCATCTGTACACAGTCTTCATAATCCATCTGCACACAGTCTTCATAATCCATCTGCACACAGTCTTCATAATCCATCTGCACACAGTCTTCATAATCCATCTGTACACAGTCTTCATAATCCATCTGCACACAGTCTTCATAATCCATCTGTACACAGTCTTCATAATCCATCTGCACACAGTCTTCATGAAATAAAAAAACAATTTGATCAAAAGTAAAGGGACACTTTGATTAACATTATTTCAGATAAATAAAACTGGCATATAATAAAATCAAAGTTGAAATCATGTGACATTCTCCAGGTCATTTAACACTCTGCAGATAAACTTAATGAAAGTTAATGATGGCCAAAATATTTCATTCATTCCTATTATAATCAATGCACACACAGGCAGCAAACATTTGCTCTATTTATGTTAAATAGAAGGCACGAAACTAAACAGCTTGATCAAATTTAATGTGAATAAAGTTCAACTCAACGACATCATGTCAAGTTTTTAATTTAATTTTTGGACCCTATGTTTGTTTAAAGTGAATTAGGCTTTACAAATTCTGTGCCATCCCTTCATTACCACGTAAATATATTATTCTTATGGAGATTTTGTACAACTGAATATTTAAATGAAAACTTTAGAGTGATAGTACCGTAACTCTTAATGTCTAGGAAAAAAAAACCTCAACATTTTTTTCAAACTATCATTTAAAAATATCACTGCACTGTTTCTTGATGAAAAGAAGAACAAAACAATGTTGTTTAATTGATGGCTGTGATAACAGAAATAGTTTTCCCTTTAAACTTGTTAAGTTAACTAGGAAGCCAGTGAAATATTGTATTTAGGAATGTATGGATGCATCAAATCAAAGTTGTATCCCTGGAATGGCAGTAATATTCATGACTAGAAATAGAAGCCTGAATCATAAAACTAGGGCGCTGTTTGTCTCACTCTTTATTGAAGTGGCATGGCTTATATAAACATTATGATAATTTAAAATTAATGGGCTTCCTAAATTTATTTAAGATGACAAAAGAACACTTGAATAGGCATAAATTTAGATGTTAAACTAGATGCGACTAATCTAAGTTTCATATGTACCGTACTATGCTAGGTAGATGACAATATTCAAGTTCTTTTTTAAGGGGATTAATTGAGCTCAACCATCAAACTGTATAAGTTGGGACTTGCGTATGATTTGTTGTTCAATAAAGACAGCATATGGATGGGACTCAATGGGTTAAGAAGGCCAGGGGTGTATTTACAAGAGTTGATTTTGGATTCAAAGTTCTAGAATTATGGCAAAAATAATATTTTTGAGGCAGTGAGATATCGGTGAGAACTGGGTGTGTGCCTAAATCTAAACAAGCCGTACATATCAGTACATGGATGTATGAATGAAATCCACATGGTCTATAGTTGACATATAACGAATTACGTTGAAGTAGATAAAGATCTGATCAATTTTAATTATTTTTATTTTACATCAAGTATATATTAAATTTAAATATAGCTTGACATTTAACATTTCCAGCACGCTAAATTATAAAATTAAGACGATAATTATCAACAACGAAATATAATCAAATTACACTTAATTTCTCATTTAGAGATTACTCGAGGCTGAGTAATTTAATTCTTTATAACGGTACTTCAAAACCAGAGTCTGACAAAAAAATTTCAGATTCTGACACAGTCTGACCAGCTTTAACTCAAGAAAATCTGTTAAAACTTGGCCACAGCCCTCCTCAAAGAACATAGTTACTATTCTTTAAATTATAAAATTAACAAAAATGAATGAGTTTTCATGAAAATAAAACCATGAGCTAAATCATGAAACTGATATACATTATCATAAATAAAGGAATTCTGTATGTCCTGTAGTATTAACCTTGTTAAATACCTTGGATGGTGCTGTGAAAAATGTCAACAAAACACTTCAAGGCTTAACAACTAACTGCTATACTGATTGGCGTAAGGAAACAATTGACATTTTTTAAATATTTTTATATTAACAGAATTAAATTACAATAAAATCACAGAAATAAAAAAAAACAGTTAATTTAATTTTTTAAAACTTAAAAGCTCACAGAAATTAGACTTAGTAAGTTTAAAAAGTGAATTGACATAAGATAACACCGTGACAGCACTTTAATAAAATATTACAAAAAAGGTAAAGGAGATGTAAGTTCATATTCACCTTCAGCACATTAACACCTGGAAATCTGGTCATCCGTCAATTAATTCTCCAAGCTTTTAGAAAGGAACCACTGCTTAAATTGCTTGGACATTATTCTGAGACCCCCATTGCACAATTCTCATCATTGCTATACAGTAACTATAAATTAATATTTGAAATTTTAAGTACACAAAATCTCTTTGCTGTGTCTTGACTTAAGGAACTGGAATCAATACATTTTTTACAAAGATAATAATACTCATAAATGTCAAAATAAATACTTGACACCAGTCTGCCTGACACCAGTCGGCCCCATTTTCAGACCTCGGTGCCATCACGGAGTAACTTATCCCGCGCACTTATCTCTGACATGTTTGGTGAGCTGTCAGGATGCAAGTCTGGAACATGAAATGAAAAGAGTTTGTGATGGTGGCCATTGTCATCATCGTCTCCTAGGGTTTCAGGGGTGATGTCATCCTCGGTGATCTCTGGCCTCGACTCTGCCTCATAACCAGAATCCCCGTTACATTCTGCCCCGCTAGTCATGTGACTTGACCATGGCGGAGAATTAGAACTTTCAAGAGTATCTGTTTTCTGGAAAGATAAAATCAATTCCTTCAATATATGACAACGGCACAATTCTTAGTCTATTTCTCTATTACTAAAGAGCTAAAAATTAAGTTTTCAAAAAAAAAATGTCAAACTGAAAAATTAAATGCTTACTCACAAGCTCATTGCCATCTATTTTCATTTACATTTTTCTTTTTAGATGATAATTTAGATTTTTTTTTTATACATAATTTTGTTGCTTTCTTCAATGTTTAAAAATAACATTCAACACTGATCAAATGATTTTGCTTTACTATTTTTTAAGTGTGCTAACAACAAAGAATGAGAAAATAAAAGATTGATTTGAAGGAAACTTTGAATCATTTATTCACAATTCAACATCATGCAAGAAAAACATTAAGCAGTGATACCCGGTATGTAGTTTTAGTCAGATACAGCTAACAAAATATTTCCCATATTTTTAGTCAAATTTAACTTTAGGTTTATTTAAATTTTATAGATTTAACTGTTAAATTTAAGAAATAATCATATTAGCAATAAGTTAATTAGATAAAGCAGTATTTTGGAACCTTTTCATGTTATCCATTATTTAAACAAGGAATACCTTACTAAATGGTAAACATCTTATGTGTTAGTTATCTCCAAATGTCATTGTGATAGTGTTATAGAATGCCTTGTTTTTTTGTTTAATAACTTATTAAATTAAATTTGCTAAGCTGATCATGTTGAATAAAACCTTATTTTCATTAAGCACATACAACCTTAATTAAGCCTTGTGTGAGAATATCCAGTTATAATACACAGACGTGTCAAGTGCATGTCAAAGTAGGGTGACGTGTCAAGTGCATGTCAAAAAAGGGTTAGTCTTTGGAAAAATAAACAAAGTATTTGAAGCAAGTAGAAATTATAACAGGTAACATCTAACAGAGAATATATTTGCATATTTGCCAAGTGCTACGGTTTACCCTACTTTGAACAGTTTTAATCTTGCAGGTTGGCATGTATGATATAAGACAATGTTTGCATTGATTTCTAGTAAGCTATCTTGCAGTTGCAGGTTGACATGTATGATGATATGAGACAATGTCTGCATTGATTTCTAGTGAGCTGATGACTTCAGCTATAAAAGAACTGGAAAAGTGAAGTAAGGAGTTCAATGTAAAGACAAAGTGTTGGTTTCAAGTCTAGTGAGAAAGTGGGTTGGAGCAATGGACTGCAGATAAAGTTGATTTGGGAAGGAGACAGAATCAATTCTTTTTAAAGGGATGAACAAATAAGTTAAATTGTAGGCCTTTTTGTTTTAAAAGATAAAGTATTTGTAACTAAGTACCTTAAATCATATTTTTATTTTTAAATAGTGTATATTGTAGACACTTTATTGATCAATTTTGTTGACAGTGATGAAATAACTAAAGACAGTTCATGAATTCACTACCTCTTTTTGATGCACTTACAAGACTCGCAAGCTTAGTTATCATAACTGGAAAATGTACTTTTGTCCCGACAAACCTGATAACTGTCACCACCAAAACTTGATGGGTGACCTGAAAAGCTGCTCAGTCTGGACTCCTCCAGCTCATCAGGGATAGTTGGCAATAAAGGCGTATTAAAATATAGGATGTCTTCCTAAAGTGGTAAAAATAAATCAATGCAAAGATAGGTGGCGGCAATGGAAGGTGAATTACGAAACGAACACAACAAGGGTTACTCCAAGTTTTCATCAATGTAGAAAAATACTAATTGTAAAATAATGAAAAAAAAGAAGAGGAAAAACAAACTTTCAGCAAAGCTATTCACACAAATAAATCTATGTCCACAACTAGGCAGGCTGTTAGTTTTTTTTAAAAACCTTATTAGTAAAAATCTTGAAAGTGAAATTTTTTTGGAAATTGTATTGTAGGTTTTATTAAACTTTGTTGCCTAATTCCTCTTTTAATCGTGGGCAAGAAATGTATCAAAGCAAATTAAATTTTGTATTTAAAACATGGAAATGTTAATGAAAGCATCAATTTTTTTAAATTCCTTCTGCTGAAGTAGATGCAATAAGATAGTACAAAAATATTTAAAGGTTTTTCAGAGCTGAGTTGGTAGAAAGAGATTTAATGTTTGACTTCTATAATAAACAGAAAACACAAAAACATTTGTCATAATAGTAAATGATTTCTACTTTCAGCATTTGGTTCTCAAACTATGTTTATAAATATATACAAATTATAAGTGGATGCACATTTGTCAAGCTGTTCAATTTACAGAGAGTCCAATCAACAATTAAAGCATCACATTAAAGTAGCCATTCAGAGCTTAATTAAAATTTTATCTTCACATTTGACTAGATGAATATGCATATGAAACATTGTCTTTTACAAAGAAATAAATATGTATCATATGAAAAGGCCGAATTATCATTTAAAGGAAAATTATATGGGTTAAAGAATGTTCATTTAGTAAATATTGTTAAAAGAACGCTTTATTTGGTAACAGAAAAAATTATTGCAATAACCTAACCACCAAAAACTTTTCTTGTAAAGGAATCCCCAACAAAAAATACTTATGTACCGGTAACTAAATTTAAAGGACTACCGGTATTTGCAAAAAGTTGCTCCAGAAAAACTACCAAAAAATATCATTGTAAACAAAAAAAAATTAAGGTCTTCATCTAAACATGTAACTTTCCCTATGACCATCTGGTTTAGATTTTAGTTCTGGAGAAAACAGACTATCAAGGATCTACATTATTAACTAATAGAGAAAAGTTTATTTCATTCTTAAAGACAAAAAAATGAAGAAAAAAAATCATTGAAGGTCAGCTAAAAAAAAAAATCACAGACACTATACTAGCACCATGTATGAAAGGAACTCGGAGAGCACAATTAAATTAAGAGAGAATGACTAGGAAAGTTACATGTCTCAAGGGGCTGGTCGTATCGCCTTGTGGGTCCCACTCTAAATCTCCTTCTCCATGACTCCTCCGTATCAGTTCATCAGGAGAGCCTGAAACACACAGAGAGGAGAAACATTTTAAATGATGAGTAAACTGTTGCTAGACTTTAAAGGGGGGAGGGGTCCAATGGCTGCAGACAGAAATGATCTGGCAAAATGAAGTCAACCAATTTAAAGGACTTATAATCTTTATTATCAATGGTATCTATCCACTCGTACAGCACAGTACTTGGCTTATTTTCAACCTTCAACATAGAGTTATTTTCAGCCACCATCATTTAGACTTGTTGGCTTCTGTCCTGGCTGGGGAGAAGGTTGTTTACTTTCCAATGCTATCATTTGATCTCAAGAATGCCAACAGGTGACACAATTTATAGATTTTTTGTACTAGATCGTTCGGATTTAATTCCTATAAAGCCTGTCAATTTTATTAGAACACTAGCAAAATACCTGCGCTTCACAGCGTAGAGCGTTTTTAAAGTAACAAAAAGTATGAAATTATCAAGTATCCGCATATTCTGGAGATTATACAATGCATTCCTTTGCGAAAATCAAACCTGCCTCAAATCAATGCCAACTTTTTGTTGGGTCTGTCCTTGGGACCCCGATCCTGGTAAGACCCCAATTCTAATGAGTCCCTTATTCATTCTGAACCCGATCCCGGCGCAATCCCTTTTCCCGGTTTTATCCCTTTTCCCAGTTTTATCCCTTTTCCCGGTTTTATCCCTTTTCTCGGTGGAATCCTATTTCTTTGTGGCTATTTCCAGGGGGAATCCAGATCCAGTTGGGATCCCGATCCTGTCGATGTCTTGATCCCAGTGAGATCCTGATCTCAGTGGATCCCGATGCGCTACCGATCCCGTTAGGATACCATTTATTGAGGGATCCCGTTCCACCAAGGGACTCCCTTTGCCGATGTTATCCCTTTTCCTGATGGGATCCTGATCCCGGTTTGAACCCGTTACCCGATGGGATCTCGATGGTATCTCGTTCCCCGATGGAAACGCATAACCGATGTGTCCCATTAGGATCCTATTTCTCTATGGGATCATGCTCAGTGCGATTTTGTTTGAATAAGCTTTTAGATCTAATTATATATCCCCGTAGAAAAGTATAGAACATTCTAGATTAAATTTAATATCCTCCACGAAACGTGTAAAAAATTACATTTGTACCTAATTATTTCTCTAATGCGAAATATTATACAACTAAATTGTGCTACTAATTATAATACATTTAAATTCATATGGGGGCTCCGTTGGGGGCTTATTTAATAAAGTACCGTTTTATATATGTCTGAGATGGGGGTGGGGCTATAAAAATCATTGAGATAAATTAAAACTATTAAAAGTGGTTTACAAATGCCACGGACATAGCTCTTTTAAACTATCGAAGTTTCTAGAAAATTCTAGTTCGACCTTGAATGGATTGGATATTAAATCAAACGATATTTTAAAACGGACTAAGAATGGTATTGCTACAAATCTAGGCCTAAATCCACCTAATCTCATAGAACCTATGGTGTTGTCTAACCCTATTGATATTTATATAGCTTATATTAGAAAAAATGAAATGGAGCCCCGGCCCCAGAGGTATGGATATTTTGAGTTCAGTACCCTTCGTTATTTGAGTATGGATAATCAAGATTATGTGTATTAAGTTTGGTCAAGATCCATCTATTCATGTAAAAGTACTAAGCCTATTGCTATTTATATAGCTTATAGAAGGAAAAAAGGAAATGGGGCCCTCAGCCCCAGAGGGATGGATATTATGTGTTAAAAACCTTTCCTTATTTGAATATGGATAATCAAATGTATGTAAATTAAGTTTGGTCAAGATCCAGATATTCATGTAGCAGTATTTGTAGTTAATTTTATTTATATATATCATATAAGAAAAAAACAAATCAAAATTCATGGCCCCCCGTTGTGACTGTTCCAAGCCTTAAGGAATATGTCTGCCCAATTTCAGGCTTCTATCTACATGGGAAGTTGGAGAATATATGTCATAAAATAAATAATAAAAGAGCCCCATGGCCCCAGAGGTAAGAATATTATGAGTTATGTACCCTTCTGTATTTGATTATGGATAAGTGTGTTAAGTTTGGTCAGGATCCATCTATTCATATAGGAGTACTTTTTTTTTTTTTTTTGCTGGCATCCGTCCGTCACAATGTGACGATGGAGTGGGCTTCGTAGGACGAAATCCACATAGGATTATTATACTTGAAGGATTATAAGCTCCCAACAGCAAATCGCCTCTCTCCACGCCGCTGGGTAACCCAAGGGAACATCATTGGATGATACAGCTTGGCACCAGTGACGTCGCAGGAGTTGTCGGAATGTTTCATTGTATCAATGTTATCCGCCTTTCGGGACTCCATCTCCGGGTTTGATTTCAGAGTTTCCTTCTCTTAGATGAGTTGCCGTCCAAGGTTAACGAGTCCCATCTACCCGGGGTGCTGGTGGTGTTTTTACTCTAGCTGGAATTGAACTCCAGACCACCAACTTGAGATTTGCTCAGTTTAGACCACTCGGCCACCCAGCACCTCGATAGTACTAAGCCTATTGCTATTTATCTAGCTTATATAAGGAAAAATGAAAAGGTGCCCCGGCCCCAGAGGGATGCATATTATGTGTTAAGTACCCTTCAGTATTTGAAAATAGATTATCAAATGTATGTAGTTTAACTTTGGTCAAGATCCAGATATTCATGTAGCAGTATTTTTTGTTAATTTTATAAATATATATCATATAAGAAAAAAACAAATCAAAATTCAGAGCCACCGGTTGTGACCGTTCTGGGTAGAGTTTTGAAATGTAACCTGATTAACTTTTGTAAGTAAGCCGTAAGGAATAAGCCAGCTAAATTTGAGGCATGGAGAATTAGTGATGAGTGAGTGAGGGCTTTGCCTTTTATTAGTATAGATAAGGAAAAAAATGAAATGGGGCCCCCGGTCTTAGAGGTATGTATATTATAAGTTTAGTAACCATAAGTATTTAAATATTGATAATCAAGAATATGTGTACTAAGTTTGGTCAAGATCCATCTATTCATGTCGGAATTCTAAGCATATTGATATTTATAAAATTTATATTAGGAAAAATGAAATGGCCCCCGGCCCCACAGGGATGGATAGTATGTGTTAATTACCCTTCGTTATTTGAGTATGGATAATCAAATATATGTATATTAAGTTTGGTCAAGATCCAGCTATTCATGTAGCAGTATTTGTTGATCATTGTATTTATAAAGCTCATATTGCAAAAAATGACATTTTGGGCCCCCGGCCACAAACAAACCGTATAGAGTTTCGAAATGAATCCTGCTTAACTCTTGTAAGTAAGTCGTAAGGAATAAGTCTGCTAAAGTTCAGGCTTCTATCTTCCGGGGAAGTTGGAGAATTAGTGATGAGTGAGTGAGTGAGGGCTTTGCCTTTTATTAGTATAGATTGACCTTTATTGAGAGAGACTTAGCAAGACTTATAGTTAGACATAAGACGTCTATATTATTGTATGTATAAATTATTATTATTAGGTGGCTTTATATAGCGCAGTACCCAGCCTAGGGCTAGGCTCACTGCAGTACCCAGCCTAGGGCTAGGCTCACTGCAGTACCCAGCCTAGGGCTAGGCTCACTGCACTTCACATAAAAATTAACAATTACAGAAACTTGCACATTTCAAAACAACACTATGAAAAGCTTGACCTCACCCACCCACCCAAGTAGTACATATCCCTGTCTGGCCATGGACAGCACTGTGATGATCTGAGGCTGGACTTTGTAGAATTCTTCCCCCCGCAACTACCCCCTTGACAACCCTTGTAATATAATACCATCCCCTCCCCTCAAGTTGCCTGCAGTCGCATAGCACGAGTGAATCCCCTTAGTGTTATCGCATTTACACATCAGTTCGCTCACCCCGAAAGCGTGCATTTTGTGTTCAAGCCCTCTTGACAATGAACCTTGAGAAATTAACACCATACAAGCCCCTCAGTATTGCCTTGGAGACAGCAAAGCGGAGTAACGCACCTTGTTATTGAATTTCTAAACCAGAAAACTCACGCCAAAGCGTGAAAACATACAACATTTAAATCACCCAATTGAATCATCACTTAATCGTCACCCAACTCGAATGAATAGCTTGAACAAGCAAGAATCTGTCTTTTATGGACGCTGGAAGGATCTAGACTTAGAACTTCACTAGCGTGATACATAACTGCAACCTAGGATATTAGCAAGTATATGTCTTAAAGATCTGATCACTTGATTGTGGACGCTTGAAGTGACTAGACTTAGTACTTCACTAGCGTGATACTTAACTGCGACTGCTACCTAGACTTCTACCTAGTTTCTATTACTGGACCGACGTACCTTGAAGCTTGAACTAGGGGATAGATTTACGACCTACACCAAACTACCTGACAGCTACAAGAAGGACTTCGAGATCCAGGGACTCTCACTACCACGATTTATCGCTGGAGAGTCAACATCCCCATCGCAGAGATCCCACGGAAACTACGACCGGGAACTCCGACTTCGCTACACTTAGAACACCTCCGAAGATCGGAACAGGGACACACTTCTGGAGCAGAAGGACTCCCACACTGTGTGATCCACCAAGATCAGCACCGGAATTATAAAGGCTAAGTCAACGAAGAATGAGCATAGAACTTGAGCAATTTAGCATTTATAATGATGATACCATTAGTATGTTAGGGACACTTGCTTTGCCTTTATTTACCTTTCTAATTGGATGAAATCCATTTGATGTATATATATTAAGCACCTAGTGTATTACAGAAGAATTTGTATATATCATTATTTAATAAATACTTATACCCGGTAGTTATTTTCTGATTTAAGAAAGACTTCGATTCAGTCTACTCTATATGTATATTGATGGTTGTTATGTCTGTGTGGTAATTTGGCTTAAATAACGAATCCCTAGACAGAGTGCCAAGAGGAGATCTCATACGAGAGATACTCCTCACTAAGATATCTTAAGTCAGATCACCACAAGCACCCACCCAAGCAGAATATACCCCTGTCTGGCCATGGACAGCACCCACCCAAGCAGTATATACCCCTGTCTGGCCATGGACAGCACCCACCCAAGCAGTATATACCCCTGTCTGGCCATGGACAGCACCCACCCAAGCAATAAATAGCCCTGTCTGGCCATGGACATCACCCACCCAAGCAGTATATACCCCTGTCTGGCCATGGACAGCACCCAGCAGAATGGAGAGTTAAAGTTAATTGCGGTGATATTAAAACTTGTATTATTCCCACTGCATTCAGTATTTGATTATAGCACTTACAAGTTTGTAATCTATTGAGATAAAAATAGGCCTATATATTTATTTTACCTGTTGATGATAGGCCTATTAAAATAGTAGGGCTAAACTTTGCTAATTTTTTTTATTAAATCTAAAAAAATCAATTTTAAAGTCAGTAGCTGTAGTAAATTATACTTTTCTTCAATTACAATACCATTTGGAATGGGATGTTGCCTTCTCTCCAACTCCTCAAGGACTTCAGAGATGGAAGAAGCTGGGCGCTGCTTACGAGCATTGTAGATAGGGCTTATGTATTCTTTTTCATCATCCATAAGGGGCTGGAAATTGAAACATTGAACTGTTTTATTTATATGTGATACACCTTTTAAACTGTCCTTTAAGACAGCCTTACTATATAAACTTAGCCAATTAAAATACAAACTCTATACCATGGCTGCCGACCTCTTAGAGTCAGAAACTAGAAACTAATCAGCTTCGAGATTTCACATTGTAACTGAAAGAACATAAAAATACTGCTCTCTCAACAAATTACAATGTGATTTTTATGTTTGTGATTATTTACTCAAGACGAAAAGTACACATCTCTGTGTGCGTGTCAATAGTTACATTCTTCAATAGAGATTCTTAATAAAATAGACAAAATTTACAGATAATTACGAAATACATGTTCAGAAAGTTAAATAAGATGAAAACTGTAAAAATCTTTTCAATTGACATGATATTTATGTATAGATAAGATTAATTATTGTTTTATTGTAAATGTAGCTTATATCCTTTCACGATCTAATATCACTTTCAATTGGTCTCCTTAACTCTGTTGTGCAAAAAAGGTTTAAGTTATAATCTATGTTAGTGTTAGACTAAAACTCATTCAAAGCACAAAGTTAATCATTTAAATGAGGTAAAAGAATACCGGTTTATGTACACATAACTAAGCACAAAAGTTGTAGAGAAAGTATTTTAATAAGTCATAGCCACCATACTCCTACCATTTGAAAATATGTTAAGTCCGTACAGAGAATGGATAAATCACAGCACTTGGCAATATTCGTTGTAACTTATTCCATTATTGATATGCATTTTATTTGATTTGAGGTAATTTAAGTTTAAGGTGTAAGTTTAATAAAGTTTGTCAGGGTGATTTTTTTTAAGGGTTAGTTTTCAAATTTATTGAATAGGAATGCTTCATTACCTATCAAAGAAACAAAACTTAAAATACATCCAACTGCTCCCATCTACCTATCAAAGAAACAAAACTTAAAATACATCCAACTGCTCCCATCTACCTATCAAAGAAACAAAACTTAAAATACATCCAACTGCTCCCATCTAATAAATTTTGTCAAATCAATCCTTGCTTACATAATTCCCTTGGCTGTATCTTTTCCTGGACAAATCTGGTGGAAGGGTGTCTGCTTTTGGTGCTGTTGAAAGCAAGATTATATTAACAACCTATTGAAAAATAAAAACATTTAAAGGAATTTATTTTCTTGAATAGATTTATTAAGAGTCTATCACTGCTTTAAACGTCACTTGGCCTATCATCATAACTTAGGTCTACTTACCTCTGGGTCCCAAGATGGCTGTTATCATACTAAATTCATCTAACTTGGCCAGGTGGTCATTTGGTACTCGATTATTCATATCTGAAGGAGGGAGGGGCCTGCTGTTCACTGATCTCGGGACAGTGTATGAGGAAAACGGGGCTGCATGAGGGGAGGAGTGGTTATTGTGATTTAAAGGCTGCTTCAGTTCCATATCAGCGTCCCCTTCATTCTTGACCAGATAGTCTCCACGGCGCTTTCTTTTCCTGACCAGAATAAGGGCAGCACACAGGCTGATGACCAGGATCCCAGCTATTAAAGATACCACTATAACTGGGGACAGCAACAGTCAAAAAATAAGTCTTGCTCAAAATTAATAACATTTGTTCAAAAAGAATCAACTTATCTGCAAGGTTTGTGAGCTCTCATGTCTACTGTCTCATGTCTACTGTCTCATGTCTACTGTCTCATGTCTACTGTCTCATGTCTACTGTCTCATGTCTACTGTCTCATGTCTACTGCATTCATTTAGCCATTTTCCATTCCTTCTCACTTACAATGACAAATCATCCCAAGCAGCAAGAAATAGCATTCCCTGCCTTTTCTAAGAACGCATGAGTATGTTTATTAATTTATTACAACAATTGACTTATTTTGATCAAATATAGAACCTGACTGAATTCAACACAATGTGCCTGCCTTTTTACTGTAGAGAAACGTGTGTGGTAAAGTGAAAGAACCAAACAAATAAATCCCAACTTACTAACTGTGAGGTCATCCGATGGCTCCTTGTCATCCGATATTAGGACATGAAATGTTTGATTTCTCATGAATTTGACTGTTGTAGTTATCGAAAGAGTAGTGGGTGGGCTGCCCTGATTTGGAGCCACACCAAGTGCGACCACTTTGACTTGACCATTTTTCCAAGGCGGCATTGTGACATCCTGTAAAGAGAAGACTTAGCATTTCTCAAATAAATAATCACTGCGCCTGAGCAAACCTTTGGTTTGAGATTATATTTCTACTGTTATCAATTGAGACTATTCAGACTTGTTCTTTTCTGATTCTGATAGGCTACGTTGCTGCAACCAAGTTGCATATGCGCAACGGTTTGGGAAACGATGCAGCTATCCTAACCGCTCCTAGCTGGTTCCAGGGCAGCCTTGAAACTCTCGATCAACGTTGAGTCCACAGCGGCATTGTCCAGTTGGTTCCAAGCAATTATTGTTCGTGGGAAGAATGATTGTTTATATTGAACTGTGTTACACCGAGGCACAGTGAAGCATTCACTATTGTTCTGGGTGTAACTGCTCATGGAGTTGTCAGAGGTGAAGTCAGTGTTTATTGAGCGTTTCGCTCTGATAAAGCGACCTGGCTTCTGGGGGGGTTAGTTAGCTGGAATGGCCGGCACTAGCCCCGTGACCACTTTATAGAGAAATGTTAGACGGAGCTTTTCTCGTCTGTCTTTGAGGGAGAGGATGTCAAATCTTTTTAAAAGGTCAGTGATGAAGCCACTATAACATATACATGATGAAGTGGCTGATGGGACATTTTGATCAATGCTGTTGGATAAGGCATTTCTAAAGGTTGAACATAGTGTATCACACTTTTAATTTCAGCTCTTTATTAAAACTTTCTCTTATACTCTGACAAATTTGATGAGTGGCAAAAAAAACAACAGGACTTGTATAAGGAATTTGCTAAATCCATGCATTCACTAAATTAATGTATGTTAAATTATTTACCATAAACATTCCTGGTGTGACCTTAATAGTTGGCGCTAAAGTAGTTGTTGTTTTCTCCACAAGTTTGCTTGTACTGCAGCTACCGGTCACATCTCCTAAAGTCTCAATATTTTTAGCATTTAAATGGAGGTCCCGCAGAGTGTGTCGAGGCAATCCCTTTTCAGATGGCGTAAAGGTTGTGTCTGTTCATTTAAAGACAAAATATTATTTTTTTGAATGATGATTTTAAAACATCAAAAAATGTCCAGGGATATTCTCTCAGATATAATTATATGGGAGATAAGTAATATGGAAATTAATACATATGTAATATATAGAGTATTAGGACTTGGAGAAAACTACCCAATGAGAGGAGAGCAAGGAAGGAAACAAAAATGGAGTTTGAATGATAAGACAGTTGATCCACATTATTTATGTAAGAAGATTGAACAGAAAACATTTGTGTTTAAATGAAGATTTATAGTGTGACAACACTCACTTCTACTGAGACGCTAGTATTGAAATATTTATGATACATTTCAAGAGTTCAGATTTAGTATGTTCAGCATGAGATGTAGACCTATTTCAGGTTTTAACTATTACCATTATTATTGTGATTGTCACCGTGTGTAATAAAGTATTAGACACTATCATTTGAGCCACTAGGCCTCTGTTCTAATTGACAATAGATTTGACAGATATGGTGAACATCAGTCAGAAGTGTGTTGTTCATAAAGTGGTACCCAAACATTTAGACAACTCTTGATATAGCAAATAAAATATTTTGAAATCAAACAAAATTTGTTTATTTCCTGAACATGGCTATTGCTGACATATTCATTGAAAATGGCTCTTGTTGACATATTTGTTGAAGATGGCTCTTGCTGACATATTCATTGAAGATGGCTCTTGCTGATATATTTGTTGAAGATGGCTCTTGCTGACATATTTGTTGAAGATGGCTCTTGCTGACATATTTCTTGAAGATGGCTCTTGCTGACATATTTCTTGAAGATGGCTCTTGCTGACATATTTGTTGAAGATGGCTCTTGCTGACATATTTGTTGAAGATGGCTCTTGCTGACATATTTGTTGAAGATGGCTCTTGTTGACATATTTGTTAAACATGTCTCTTGCTGACATATTCCTTGAAGATGGCTCTTGCTGACATATTTGTTGAGCATGGCTCTTGCTGATATATTTGTTGAAGATGGCTCTTGCTGATATATTTGTTGAAGATGGCTCTTGCTGACATATTTGTTGAAGATGGCTCTTGCTGACATATTTGTTGAAGATGGCTCTTGCTGACATATTAGTTGAAGATGGCTCTTGCTGACATATTTGTTGAAGATGGCTCTTGCTGACATATTTGTTGTTAAAAGTTTTAATGAGTCGTTTTTTCAGGTTGTCTCATTCTATATTTTGCTCATTTCCTTTTTTACCTGACATGGTATCATTCTCTCCCACCTTATTAACAATGTTTTATTCGACTGTTCACAATTAAAGCACAGTTAATTTAAATACTTTCGCAAGGTGGTTGTTACGCACTGGCTTCTTTTGTGAGAAATTAATCTGTTTTAAGTAATGGTTCGTTCAAACAGTTCAAAACAAAGGACGATACAATAGAAAAAATACAATAATAAAGTTACGACACCCAAAACAGTTGCTAATTACAATTAATAAGATTTAATTCAGTAATAATACAATTACAAAAGAAAAGAAATATAATTACAAATCATTAACTTACAGTGTGGTAGATCTTGTACCGGTACACAAGTAGTACAATGTGCCAATTAATAATGATGAATGAAGAATGCGAATAAACACAAAAGAACACAAAGAATAATACATGTCTCGTGAAGTTAAAATATATCTATCTGAATCTCCGTCTCCCTCTGTGCCTGTCAATCCCTTATTTATGTGGGTCTACCGACACGTCTAGAAACGCCCTTACTTTTCTAATACAATCGAAAACCTTCGAAAAGATACTAGGAGACATACTAACCTTGTTTAATTGGAGGTCAATAGTAAACAAGATACTTCAAAGAGATTTAACCACGCCCACAACAAACGTTACTGTCTGCTAGGAGTCTAATGCGGGGTCAAAGAAAGTTCACGCACGGGGAAAAAAGTGTACTACATAACAGTGGGGGAATTTTTATCTTCAAATTTATTAGTTTGATTAAGAAGAAGTCAAAGTTTTAGGAAAAGAAGTGATTTACTTGAAATACACCCAGAAAAGTTGAGCACAGTTCCCAGATTGAGCTGGTCTGGGATGTAACCTCCAATGTAAATAGCATTTAAATTGTTGAGTGGAAAATCTGGATAGTTCATCTCAGTTTGTCTAATCTCATCCACCTGAAACAAGGTGTTAAGAGTTAATAGATTGTCAGAACGCATGGCATCATTCACTACACATAATACAAACATTATTGTTTTATGAAAAGAAGCAATTAGTATGATTATGAAAGTTAGACATTACCTAGGTGTTAATGATACAGGTTTCAACACTTTAACATGTGATGAGTTTAAATAGATGAGAAAACTTATTAGTTGATATACTTTTATGTTAATTATTAAAAAGTCCTGATTTATGCACTCTTGACCACAGAGAATTGAACTCTGTGATTTCACAGAACATTTCCAAGAGAATATGATGGAAATTGTCCCTTTTTATATTGTATCTGTTGTAATCTTTGTTGATGTATAATAATATTAAAAAAATGATGTATCAGAAGTGTCCTCTTCAAAACAGCAGGCAAAATTTGATAAGTCATGCCTTGCAATCATGTGGAAAACATCATTCAGAATATTCAACAAATAAATATTTTCAGCCAACCGGACTCAACATGCCATAAACATTTTATTTGTGTTACAAACCCTATTTCAAACATATAGGCAGGTTTGTTTTGGATGATACACATCTACTGTGATAAACATGCTTTAACATACATATTATATGATACAGCTAAGCCTTTCAAATAAGACAAAAAAAGGTGATCCCTCTCATACATAGAGGCTTAAATCTACTTTAGTCATTGCTACAATGGTGATGTTTGGAAGTTGATCATCTTCCTGTACGATGCATAAAATCTGTTGTTGTTTATAGACATTTGGTAGTGGCAACAGTCTCATAGTGACATATCAAGTGATGAGACTGTTCTCTCTGCAGCAACAGTCTCATAGTGAGATATCAAGTGATGTGACTGTTCTCTCTGCAGCAACAGTATCATAGTGACATAACTGCTGTGACTGTTCTCTCTGTAGCAACAGTCTCATAGTGAGATATCAAGTGCTGTGATTGTCCTCTCTGTAGCAACAGTCTCATAGTGAGATATCAAGTGCTGTGATTGTCCTCTCTGTAGCAACAGTCTCATAGTGAGATATCAAGTGCTGTGATTGTTCTCTCTGGATCTTCACTGGATTTATTTTACACAAAAATTATCTATGATTAAACCAAGTGCAAAGGGAGTTAAGCTTTAGAAAGTTTTTTAAAAAGTTAATCCTAATATAACAAGTGCAAAGGGAGTTAAGCTTTAGAAAGTTTTTTAAAAAGTTAATCCTAGTATAACAAGTTAAAGAAAAAAATGTTAAGCCATTTCATTGATCACAACATATTCAACCTGAAGATGCTGCCGATGCCTCTCAAATATGCTATGCGGCCATATCCTATGAGCCTCTGCCTAATACAAATGATGGGTGATAGTTTTATTTAACTCAACAAGAAGACACAAGGTGTAATATTATAATAAAGCTTTATTAGTTTAAGTTAAAACTGCATGGTTATTGTAAGATTGACATGCACACAGGTGAGACTTTGAAAAGATGACTTGGGGATGGCATTCAAAAGGGATTGCCCTACATCAATATAATAATATCAAAAAATGGGATTTAAAAAAGAAATGAGAATTCTAAACTTATGCTGATTAAGATATTTTACTTTTACCACACATTCCAAAAATATTAGTTGGAATGACCTAAGCCTGCAAGCATCAAAACTACGCAACAAGAACAACACAAATTGAGGGGGAGGTGTACGTGTGTGTACATACACAAATAAATATTTATATATATATATATATTCAGACAAACTCAATAAATATTTAATGTAATCTTCGGCAGATGCCTTTTTATTTTGTTCAAATTTATTTGATGCTATCACTCATAATTTGGCCTAAAAATATTCTTTTCCAATGTCTAATTCTTTATACTTGTTATACTTTTTATATATTACACAGTGCGTAATAAATGTCATTTAATCACTAGGGAGAAAATAGCTTAGATTTACTTAATAAATGTCATTTAAGCACTAGAGAGAAAATAGCTTAAATTTACTCTGGAGGTGGAAAACAACAAAAAGAAAAGAAAAATGTATAATGACAGGAAATGGGGAATAGTATCATGGGCGCCCGCAGGTAGGGGCAAGAGGGGGCACTTGCCCCACCCCTGGATTGATTGGATACAATTTTTTTAGACAGAAAATGTATTAAAGTAACAAGAAAATAAAGAGAAAGTAACTAAGCTGATGTCCTGTCCTTTCGTTCACCATACAAATACGCTACAGTCAATTAAAACTATAGTAAAACAGTACTAAAAAAATTTTTGTCCCC
>CAXITT010000050.1:1126248-1151120 GCA_964033795.1 Lymnaea stagnalis | reverse complement strand
CCCCCCCCCCCAGAAAGTTTTCTGCGGGCGCCCATGAATAGTATTATGGTATATTTTCATTAGATTATGAGCGTGCAGATAAAACCGAATGAATGCAAATAAATATAAAGCAACACTTTCATAAGCCAATTGTAGACGTGGGCTAATAAAGTTCATATCTATTTAACATTTTATCAACAAGTTCCAAGCTGCAAGGTTAACATCTACATATAACATTGAAGCAGTGGCGTAGATGGGGGTGCGGACTGCACCGGGTGACACCAACCCTAGCTCCGCTACTGCATCAAAGCAATAAATGTTCAGTGAAGCATGTTTTTGACGGTTACGCAGAAGCCCATCGACACCAGCAAAGCTCATTTGTGTGAAAATTCAAAAATGAAAGCAATCATCAAAAGCTATACAAGTGTGAAAGAATATTCTCTAACATAATAATACTTACAATGACATTTCCGTAAGGGTCAAGTGGTTTAACCTGAATGTGACAAGCATGCCGTTGGTGAGGAACACGTTAGCAGGTGATTACAGAAAGAGCTCTAACTGTTGGCAGAATGCCTTTAAAAAGTTGATTAAAACTGGACAGTCCAGTTGTTTTTTTCTCTTCTCCTCAAAATTTCACTAGTTAATGTGTTTTGATAGATTTTAGTTACAGTAATGTCATGTTAGCTCACATAGCCCAACTCACAGTAGCAAAGGACAGATATAGTGGCAAATGCACCTAGAATTAAAATCTGGCCATCTCATACCTATCCAAGAATTTGCAACATAAATATTCTTTAACCAAAATAATTGTGTTTTTTACTTTATTTACCATTCTTAAAAATTACTGTTATAAATTTATAGATCAGATATGACCTTGATTACGGGAAGTTTCCAATTAAAAATAACAATATCAAGACAAAAGTTGTAAAATGTGAAGTTACAAAAATGTGTCCCTGTAAATGATCTCATATGGATAACAAAATGTTTTCACATTTTAATGAGAATGACTTGAGTCTGACTGAAAACTGTACTGAGTACATCTGCTTTAGGAGTAAATAAATTTGACTCTTTCACTTGAGTCATCTCATGTCTTTTTCAGACTTCTATGCCATTAATTTAAATATAAAGAGCATGGCCTACCAACTACAGTCTGCGGCTGAACCCTACAATACTAAAGAGGTTAACTACAATACAATGATATATATTCTACCTCCTATTGTAGGAAATCTAATGTTCACAAGCATGTACCATAAACTAAAATTGAAATAAATATGAAATAGCCACATTTGGTTGAGTGGTTATGTATGGGTGGAATTATCAGGTTAGATTTGAAGTCACAGCAATTATGAACAAGGGAAGCAGCTGTTCAACATTTTCCTGACAACTAAAATTAATTAATGGTAATCTTTACAAAATGTGGCCAGTCATGTGATCAAACGACTGTCATAAAATTATTGTATTTAGTGCATCACATTCAACTTTTTTTATGCCTGAATTGTGGATAACATAATTTTAAAAAATAATAATAATTGAAATTTGACAGGCGTCACATACTGTGGTAGTAGACATTATGTACAGTATCCCAAAATATGGCTTACATGGGCTTAGAATTATGTCAAAAATAGTACAGGCGTGATGGTAAAAGTGTTTAGTAGAAAAGATTAAAAAAATGAAATCTTTCTATCTGAGAGTTTCACTTTGAACTAAACTCTGATAATTTGAGATAGAAATGGTCATGAATGGCATTAGATGGAAGCTCAAATGTGTGCTTAAAGAATCGGGCCGGTTTGGCAAATGTGTCTAATAGTGTGTAGACTGTTTTAAGTCTGACAACAGTAATACAACATTGTTCAGTAGCAACAGTGTTGTTACATAACCATGCAGACGATGCCATGCAGCCATATTGAGTTTGACCAAGAAGAAATATACTTGGCACTCATGGTTGAAACTTATTCTATTTGGCATTTTAAATTAACTTTTTTTACTTAATTTTGTGAATTAAAATGTATTTATTTTTCGTACCTTTAACCTTAAGTTGAATATAATAGATCTTTAAATCTATGCTTAGCAAACTAAAACATTAACAGTGATAGAAACTTAAAGTGGAGAGGATGTATCATTTGTTACTAAACTTGCAATTCATTTTCTTGTTTTTACCCATAAATAAGAGAAATCATTTTCCTAGCAGAATGTTTGTTTTGGCTTGCATGCTTTTAAAATGAAGTGTTTTTTTTATTGTTATTTCAAAATAACTGATGCAAGGATAAATCAGAACTTAAAATACTAATGGCAGTAAAGCTTCAAAATGAAATTAAATTGTCCACAATATCAAAAATAGGGCAATAGCACTTTTCATGTTCTATATTAACGAATAAAGGCAGAGAAATTTAAAGGAATTCTTATTTAAAACAACATAAAAAGCCAATAAGCTCTCTGTAAAAAAAAAATATTTATAAAAAATAGATAAAAATGGAATTTTAAACCTTGTGAAAATATCCGCTTCATTTTGGGCCTCAGATAGTTTTTCCAAACCCATAAACATTTACGTCAACAACATACCTTGAGAAACATCTGATCTCTTTTTCTGATATAAATGAATTCATGAGGTCTTCCATCAGTAAATGTGTCAGGTAGGACCATACGATCTAACAAAGAGAAATAATGAAAAAAAAATTATAATTTAATTTTCAAAAAAAAAAATCTAAAAATTTGTTCCTATATTGAGAGACTACAGAGAACTAAACATACGTTTTTCAGGCAACACTGCATCTGGCCAGCTTAACAGAGAGATGCACCCAACAGACCGGTTACCATAGGCGCGACAGCTTGCTCACAAATTGTCTTGGATACATCCTTTTGGCCAAGTGTTTATTTGATCTTATGCCCAGTGGTCTCAGTAGAATGGGTTTAACCCGGTGTGGAAACCTCATGACGTCACCACATACAGACTTCCCCATTGATCTTGTCCAAGTCAACCTGCTTTGGTGACACCCTGCTCTTATGAAATCCTTGTGTTCCATAATTAGGATTTTATTAAGTTGATTTTGAACGTTTAAATACATAATTCCATTCTAGCTATTAATTGATTCAAAGAATCATTTTGAATTTAATTAATCTATGATTTTCTTCCTTTCTAATTGGGGGTAACATCAAAGTAAAAAAAAAAAAGTTTTTTTTTGTGAGTAATGACTAAAAAAAGTTTGCCGACCACTAAGTTTGCGTTACTTGTCTTAAAATGCAATTGCAGACAAGAGTTTTCACATATAAAAGTAAAAATGTCTTTAGGGTTTTTAGATGTCCAACAACTAAATTCTATTTCAGCATCAGAAAATACACTTCAAAATGAGACTAACAAAAAGCCTACACTTCAAAATGAGACTAAGAAAAAGCCTTCACTTCAAAATGAGACTAAGAAAAAACCTAAATTTATTTACAAATTCCGAATCCTTGATTTGTTTCTAGCATGATGTTTCCCATGGAGTTCAACGTGACCAGAATGTAATCTTTATAGCTGTGGAAAACAAAGAGATTTACACAAATTAAATCTTTTAAAACTTAATGATTAAATTTCAATACCACAAAGTTAATCAATGCTGTTGCAAAAGAATGATGATATAACATCATGTGCAGTCTGGCTATCTCAGAATAGATACATTGTATTGCTTTTAACGCTTTTCATTGCAAACATAAATATTGAGATAAATTCTTCTCATCTGGTTGGATAAAATAGAATTAAATTGTTAAATCTAATTATTGGCTTTAACAAATCAGTAAATTCCGAATGACTTTAATTCATTCTTATAAATTTTACAAGAAAGGTTTACTTACTCTGAACTAGAAATATAAGCAAGAACTGTTGGGTAGCCACTGCGTTTGAGAGGTTGAGGATCAGACTTAAAACGGAAAGACAACATTTCTGTCACACTGTATTCCTCTGCAGTCGTCAGCTGTAACTCGTGGCGGATAACCGTGTTTCCCTTTAACAGGATAGAGGGCTCTGATGGGAAAGAAATGCAGAGTTATAAAAAATTGTCTGAAGACAACAAATAATGGGTTATCTTTTACGCAAAATAAATATAATACTTATCTTGCACTACGAAAAATATGTAGATGCACAATTAATAATATGAACAGAACAGAACTCACCTTTTTCACAATATATGCAGCAAAGCCACCTTCAGAACTCACCTTTTTCACAATAAAATCCAGTAAAGCCACTTTCAGCACAGTCACATTCAAAAGATTGATTTTTCCATTTTTCTACACAAAATCCATTGTTGAGGCAACTGTTTTCCTCACATCCTTTCTCACAGAATGGAGTCACCACTGCAAGGGAGCAAACCTTTCCTTTAATAACTCAAACCACATAGAAGGCAACATCACTAAAGAATTTTGTATGGTCATTAAACTTTCATGGCACCTTCAAACGATTATTCATGTCCCCACTGTCTTAAATAATTTTTTTGACGAGTAAATGCCATTGCTAAACTAGTATGACACTGAGGAGAGTGATACATTGATGAATGGTATAATGAAACTACAGCTGTTTCAACAACTTTTTAAAGTTTTCAACAGTAATTTATATCAGAAAAGTCAAACTTGCTTATCAAATAATATTTACAAATGATACATAGACTAACTGTGACTGCGGCTTACATGTGTCATTGTCTAGGCCTGTAGCAGCTTCTCCTAAGTGAAACACATGATGGGCTATGCGCAAGCCTCGAATACAGCCGACAAATTGACCAGCAAAGCTATTGCCCCCAGGAAAACCGCCAACATAAGCATATATAAATGGAGAGGGCATCATGGGAGGTCGTGGTATGACCACAGTTGCTGAAACATAAGAATGAGATTAAAATAATCTTAACTACAGGCAGCAACAGTTTAAAAAACTGAAAGTTACATTAATCATTTAAATTATGGAAGAGTAAAAAAATTTTCCCACAAACCATTTAAGTTCATAAAAATTTAATAAACTCCATGGGGAAACTTGAAATGAGTTATTCTTCTTGTTCAATGACAATTTCACTTACGTGTGTATAGACTTCTGAAATATGGATCCAGAGAGTAGCGAGTAATTCTTCCTCTTTGCACTTCAATCACTTTAGAGTGACCATTCACTATCAGTCTGGTAAAGTTGTAAACATTTTCTGCAATGACCTGTTTCCAGTTCCCATCATTAAGTGGCTCTGTTTTGTTACAAATAAATTTTAAATAATTTGTTACAAGAAATTTATTACTCAAATAATACAATCTGAATTAGAGTGATATTTTAATAGGTAATAATAATGCATTTCCTGACATTCCCTCTAAAATCCATATGAAAAAATGAAATCAATAATAATGTGATAGGCATCAATCAAGTTGATGCTCAAGTCTTTAAAAAAGTTGGATAGCCAATGCTATTACAAGTTATACGTTTTTTTAATGTTTGGTTTTACTGGAAGCGCTTCTTTAGTTATGGCCATGAGCCGCTGCTAGCGCCAATGATTGTGTCATGGTAAAACAAGTCAAATATTTATATTATTCCATTTCCATTCCCATTTTGGTTCAAAATTTTATTTTACCGACATGATGTTTATTTTCGAACCACATGCTATCAGCAGAAGGTTTAAAAATGAATTCATTTTGATTTAGTTAAAAAATTATACAACTTGTTTACCGTGGCAACAAGTGACAGGGTGACTATAGGCATATAAGTAATAGGAAGTGTAAATATTCAGTTTCTGTGTTCTTTCTTAGGTGTATTTTCTCATTATTAGATATAATATTTGAAAACCCCCAAATGAAAGACTTTAAATGTTTTGGAAATTTAAAATTTATAGGTTAGTTGGCACATTTATATTTTTTAAAATTATTATTGTTTTTCTGTTGTAATGACCAATTTAATAATGAATAATGTCCTATAAAAAATTAAATTAACAAATGTTTTACGTTTATCTTAGACAATTCATTTACCTACAAAATGATTCATTACTCATTAGAATATGTTTATAATTAAGAAAACACAGCTGAATTTTTACAGTCACTTACTTTTGAGAAAGTGTGACCTAAATTTAATGCAGCCACATCCTGTTTTTCAATCTAGCAGTTAATCAGTTAAAGTAAAAAAAATGATCAAACGAAATGTAAAAGTACAATCAGTTACCTGTGCTCATCACATTATCTTTGACAATCTGATTATAATTATTATAAAGGATTGTGACTGTGTAAGCATCTGTGAGCTCCAGCTGGACAAAGTTGCCGAGATGGTCATGAACATAAAGAATGATCAGATCTGTGAGAAATGTGCGGAAGCTGACAACAAGAGTGCCCTCGAGTACAACTGGCAAGTCAGTCACATTAAAAAACAGGTAGGCCTCGGGCAAATTACTGAATGTTACAGCATCTTGATTTATATCTGAAATGTTATCAGCTGATTTTATTATTCTTAAAAAAAAAAAAAAGAAAACTTTATTATAGTAAGCAAAAATTTTGTTAACTTCTTAAGCAAAAATTTTTTTTCTCTATTGAAATTAGTTGTGACAGAGAAAGATGTAAATCAGGTGACATTTGTGCTTAGCAGTTTTCAATTCAAGAAGAAATAATTGTGCAAATACAGACAGCTCGGAATGTAAGCAAAAAACATATAAAAACATTTAATTTTCTTTGGAAATTAATTAGCTTTTAGAATATACGAAGGATGATTTTAGCACGATAATCCAACATGTAAATCATAAACATACATCCTCAACAACCTGACCTGTTTACTCTTATGATTTTGGCACACAATGTACGATTTTGAGGTGTATACAATATATATACTGTATTTTTTTTTTTTACTATAAATATAATGAATTGAACGATTTTGTTATATTGTACAATTTTAAGAGGTTGAGGGTAAACATATCTAAACAACTGATATAATAAAAGTTTTCCCCACCAATTTCACAGTTCTGGCCAATATGTGCCCATGGATCACTGCAAATACATCTGTAGGATTGCCAGTTTTCTTCACAGATTCCACCATTCAGGCATGGATTAGGCCAGCATGAAGACATACAGTTCTTAGACACACCACTCATGCTTCAAATTAAAAGAAAATTAATATCATACTAAGTTTTAAAATACATATTATTTTTTATTCAAACTTTTGAAATTTATTAAATTGCAAGAATTTGCAGAGATATTTAAAGAACAAATTTACCAGGGTGAAAATAAGATGCTTAAAAATGTATGAATTTTGGAACCGTCCCAAAAATGATAATGATAGAAAAAGTCAACATTCTAACCTGCCATCAATGAGTTTTGTCAGTTCAACTGGATGACCATTGTAGACCAAGCCATAAAAACAGCCGGTAAAATCATCAAAATCTTTCAAAGTAGCATCAGAAATCCTGAGGAGGGAATGAACAAAGGAGAAGAAGTTCACTTTATTTGATTCTGCAACACAGATCTCATTTATTTTATTTACAACACAAAACTCATTTATATTACTTTGCACAACTCAAGTCTCGTCAAATTATTTCAATAGGCTTACTATAAACCCCCCCCCCCCCCACTTCTTTTTCAAATCAAAATAATAAAATTCACCTTAAAAAGAGGAAAATAGGAGATTTAATGTCTAAATTTTCATTATTACTTTGCACAACTCCAGTCTCGTCAAATTATTTCAATAGGCTTACTATAAACACCCCCCCCCCCCACTTCTTTTTCAAATCAAAATAATAAAATTCACCTTAAAAAGAGGAAAATAGGAGATTTAATGTCTAAATTTTCATGATTTCACAAGCTTAAGTTTAGGCAAAGAAAAAATATGTAGGCAGGTAGGGATTACTGCATTATCATTTTAAGTCATTAAAATTAATGAAAATATCCAATAGCACTTCAGTAGTAATTACATACTACTTTGTACGCAGCTATGGCTTCAATGACTTTCAAATGCCTTGAAATATATTTTTTTGCATTTGATTATTAAGTAAAAGGGCAAACTCTCATACAAGTAAAATTAAGGTTAAGGTTGTTAAAGATTTCTCTATAAAAATAAGACAGAAATAAAATAAAAGATACTTAACTTACTCGTAACTAACTCCTCCAAGATACAAAATGCCAGTATAATTGGCTACATTGGTAAGTCCTGGCGGCAGATCTATAATCACCCGTGTGGTATCCAAAGCAAGTCTTAGATTAAAGCCATCATGTTCAATGCTAATCATGTGCCAGTCTCCTTGGTCCAGAATATTCAGTGAACTCAAAGTCTGTTCTATCTTATAGCTTCCAATCTGCATAAAAAACTTTACTGTGCGGTCTGAAAAAACAAAGGAGAGTTAACGTCTTATTTTGAAAAATGTTATTTAAAAAGCTTGTCTTGACAGATTATGGTATAATCATTTGGTTTCATGCCAACTTGTCAACGAGTCATATTTTCCTTTGGCACAAACCTGTTACTATGCTGAGGTAAAATGTGTTTCCTTTCTCACTGTTGCTGAAGTCTCCCTGCTCCTGGCTCTCACTGCTCTGATAAAGCAGAATTGCATTCGTTTTATGGGTCTTAAAGTTGAGCTTGAGGTCTCCAGATGTCCACGGATGAAGCTTTATGTAACTGTCCTTCTGGGTGATGGTCACTGACTGGTCAGATGGCCTAGTTTCTGGATGGTTTAAATGCATACATATCTCTATATTGTAAATGATGAAATGAGCTGCATTGTTACACTACTGAAACAGTTTAGATGTTTTAAAGTTATAAGACCCATCAATAAAATTAATAGTTTTAAAATCGTCAGCCCTGCAGCAAAATGTCATCATTTTTTGTCTCTCTAGTAAGCAAAGATCAAATTCATCTGGGTTGATGCCCAGCTATAAGTTAAAAAGCTGTTCTTGGGGAGGAGGTCAACCCTGAGTAAAAAACCTCAACCACCAAAGTTGTGTGAAATTTTCAATATATAATCGCTAATAATAATTCTCTAGGCATGTATGGGGTTGCCGTAATTCTGTGTTAAATAGGCGCAAAAAACTTCCAGAATTTATCACTGGGCTTCACATAAAGTGCGCTGCTTGAATGCAAGTTTTGTCAAGTAGATGAGAAGCTGATGCATTGCAGTCACTATTGTTTGGTAGGTTATTTCTAGTTTATAATAAAGATATGAGAAATTCAGTTTCAAATATTTGGTGTAAATATACTTACTGCTGCCCCAACATTTTAGAGGACCCAAGGTCATTTGTCCCGTGCCTTTTGGATGCTGAATAAAAGTCATCTCCATAATGGGTAGCTGACGAGGCTCACGGTTGTAACCTTTGTCAACCTGCGGCTCACGTTTGTCTGGAAAATAAATCTCAAATCTTTTGCAGGAAAATAAAATCTATTACTTTTGTTCAGAAAAGCCAAGATTTAAGGTAACTTTAGAGGAGTGTAAACATTTTAAATTTATTTGATAACTTTTTAAAATAAACTTTTAATGACAATCTTACCTAAGTCACAATAGCAGTGTGTTCCACCACAACCTTTAGGGGCGGGGCAGTCACAGAATCCAGATGAATGGGAACCGATGTAATCCACTATTTCTCCACTGGTAGATTTAAACCAAGTCTTTGTGCTGAGTCTTGACACAAAGAAAAAAGAAAAACTGATTCTTCATCGGCCAAAACACTGTCAGTAAAATGTTTATAAAGAGAAGTTCTTCGAGGTGATGCAGTAAAACTAATATTTCCATTTTTAGTTGGGGTGATATGAGATGTTAAATACCTTACTCAACATACCTGAGAGGCGAGTTGGTGCAGTCATATTGCAAATACTGCTCACACTTGCCTGAGATGTTGGTCAGGCTGGTCAGCTGCTCCCTGGACATTTCCCTTTAAGCAAGCAATAAACAAAATAGTTCAAGTACTAAAATCCATTGGGACCCTCAACCAAAAGTTATTCTCCACCACATCAGTTACTGTAAGTAGCACAAGCATCTCAACCGAGAGTTACTAACCAATCCTTTATTACTTTACCTAATCAAGAACCTGTGAACTCACCTGTACTTCAATTCATATCGACTATCTGGGAGCCAGGGGGCTCTGACCGTTGTATTCGGAAGGAAGTTGTGCTCTACGACAGTGACCCCTCCCATCTGAATTTTGTCCATCTCACAGTAAACATAAGCATGGTTCAATGGCCCCACCCCATCCACGTCAATCAAATAGACTCCATTGTTATGGTAACCCATGCTGTGATACTCCTCACAACTTGGAGCATACTTGGCTGTTGAATAACAATAGTGGAATATACATTAGATATAACACATTACTCTTCTATCTTTTTTCAGCTGACTCATGAATCAATTTGAATATATATTTATATATATATATATATATATATATTTCTTAAAACAAAATCTTTGTATAGAATTTTAATTAAAAAAATGCTTTTAAACATTTATTTTCTGCAACAATTCTCAAACATTAAGTTAGCTGAGCACTATTAATATTCATTGGTTCTATTGTTACAGATACTACATGTGTTTCTTAAAGTCATTTAAGTATATTTTCATTATGTAATTCTTTTGGAAAAGTTGGACTTTGCAGTTTTCAAAATAAGGTTGAATACTTAAAATTAGGACACTACTTTATTTGATGTATTTTTGTCATAATAAATATATCAACAACAGGGAATAACTTTAAAATTGTAAATAATCTGCTTGAAATCATCTCATCTCTATTATTATAGAGGTTTAAGGAATTGATAATGATGAAAAATATTAACACTTACAGAAATGACAAGCTTTTCCTTCATAATGGTCGCCAGGACATAGACAATGAGTGCCATCCCAGTCAGAGAGGCATACAGATTTATGTTCACAGATATTGTTAGCAGCACAGTGATCAGTTAGTTGACAACTGAAAAAAATTAATGGATTCATTCAAATGTTAACAACCTATTAAAGTGTAAAAATAACAACTAAAAATCGTTGTATTTTTTTTTATAATTCTCTACACTTGACATTGTTAATATTGTAACATTAAAATGACTGATTAGACTTACCCATCCAATAAAAGTCCTACAGCAGATTTAGATTCTATCAGAGCTATTGGATCCAATCTGTCCCCTTGAATTTTGATTCTGTGCATGCAGCCGATGAATCCATGTTGTTCTAGATAAAAATGAAATGAACTTTTTAAATAGGCCAACTGAATGGATTATAAGCAGATCCTTAAGCTTTAGAAATATTCAGATCCATTTCAAATATGTTCAGTCAATCAAATTGTGACTAAAAAAAAGAAATTTTTTGCAAAGAATTAATAAGGATTGTGTGTTTTTATTCATTTGATATGTCACTCAGTTTTCAATACAGCCAATAAACAAAAACAACTGGCCACCACACTCCATGTGTTACATGTCTTACTTTCAATTCTACGAAGACTGTAACCTAACACAACTGCCCCTCTGTATTCTAAAATTTTAGGAAATCTCTTTGTCTCTACTGTATTTCCATCAACTTGCAGTTTGACTTTGCTGAAATGACACAATGAAAAAACCTCTGAGAAAACAATTAAGTTACTTAAAAATGTGGTACTTGTACAACACAGGAGGTAAAGTTAAAATAGCATGAGTATCATTTATCAGGGTTTCAAGTAAAAGAGAAAGACTATTGAAAAGAAGTAAAGACACAAAAAAGAATCAGAAAATGAAAAACTTCTGAAATATTAAATGTGTTGTAAAATAGCATTGTCTATTTTATTAAATTAAAAAAAAAATCATTTTCCTTCCGAACAGTATTGCCCCAAGTGTGTATTTTGATTGGACACAGTGGGTCCATGAAAACTCAAATGGCTCTTTGCTTTAGAAGTGGAAGCAGTGATAACAATGTTACATAGGGTGCTGGAGGGGGGGGGGGGGGCTAAAGTTCAATCCCCAGTAAAAGTAAAAACAACCCCAGCACCCCAGGTAGATGGGATATTGGACACAGTGGGTCCATGAAAACTCAAATGGCTCTTTGCTTTAGAAGTGGAAGCAGTGATAACAATGTTACATAGGGTGCTGGAGGGGGGGGGGGGCTAAAGTTCAATCCCCAGTAAAAGTAAAAACAACTCCAGCACCCCAGGTAGATGGGACTCGTTAATCTTGGATGGCAACTCATCTAAGAGAAGGCAAACTTTGAAATCAAACGCAGGGATGGAGTCCTGTAGGTGGTAGGACATTGATACAATAAAAATTCCGACAACTGCGATGCAGAACACATAAAGAGCACAGTGAAACACACTGCTGGTCATCTACTGCATCTTTGTCTATTTCCAGTCGTTGACTAAGTCTTGCCATTGGAACAAATAAGCAAAGAAGAGAGAGGGAAGCTAATGAATTGAGCAACTCTCCCTCACTTTAAACAAAATACAGCTCCAGTCAAGGCTGCTACTCAATTCAAACAAATTGCCTACAAAGGATGAACAATACATACTTGTTTCTAAAATGCACCAAACAATCTATTACCTATCCCAAAATTTCATAAAACATAAAATAAAACCATTCATTTTTTTTCATGCAATATATTGTCAATTTATAAGACTTAATGTCCCAATAAATTAACTTGATTAAAAATGAAAAAAATGCATGTAGGGAAGGCAAAGAAATAAAGAAAATCATTGATTAAATAAATGAATTTCTTCCTTTTCGCCACGGCAAAGAGCTCACTCCACCAGAATATATAAGTTAGTTCTGTTATATCACATGGCCAACAAGATGGAGCTGGTCGCCACGGCAAAGAGCTCACTCCACCAGAATATATATATTAAACATGATCAAAAAGCAGGCCTTGGTAATCTCTGTCCTCTTGATTAAAATCCCATTGAGCCATTTGAAAGTAAAATGATGAGGTAGATGTATGCTGAAAGAGAGCTTGGCCAAGGAAATCAATAAGATCTTGCAATCACATCAAACAATAAAACTTATTGCTTCAAGAATCTGCTGGCAGCAGCAGAACATTCATGGTGCAAAAACTCATACTTCAATTTTGCTTCGCAAATGGATGAAGCTACAGATGTAGGACTAACGGTTTAAACATCATTAGGAAAAACTCTAGGCAGATGATCTTCTATGTGCAAGTCACCTCCTTACGTACATGTTATGAAAAGTAATGGAACTCCCTTTGGAGAATTGTTTTAATCTTTGAGTGTTTTCCAAGGCCATAGTTGGTAGAGCCGCCAGGCCTGTTGGACATATTAAACTGGTCAAAACTTACCTGTTGAAGAGATACACCTGAACTTCATGCACCTGTCCGTCACTGAGAACAACAGGTAATGTGATGTTTTCATGGGTCAACGCATCTCTTGTTGATGGGATGAACTGTACAACTGGAATCTTATCCACTATCCATAGCTGAAAATTTGAAAAAAAAAAAACCACAGGTCAACAACTTAGTTCTGTTATATTACAAGGCCCACCAGATGGAGCTGGTCACCATGGCAAAGAGTTCACTCCACCAGAATATATAAGTTAGTTCTGTTATATCACATGGCCAACCAGATGGAGCTGGTCGCCCTGGCAAAGAGCTCACTCCACCAGTTAGTTAGTGTTGACCACGACTTAATTTTCTTATCAGAACATAAAAGGGTTATAGTAACCCAAATAACTCCAGCTGCTTTGATGACCTAAGAGTAATCTCCCTTCAGAATTATGGTATCATTTCATCTCTGAAGCTTACTTCCTTATGAGACAAGTCACAACCAAGAGACAATTGAATTTTGCTTTGTTCACATAGAAGTCATTAACAGACATACAAACACGAATCTTACTGTTGCACAACATAAAAAACATAAGACATTTATCTTGATACAAACAAAAACATAAGAATTTATGAATAATTAACAGAAAGAGACTAGATTTAAACCATAAAACTACACAAGAAGATATGTACTAAAGATGCACAGTGAAACTAACATCATTCACAGACACAATAAGTGTACCTCCAGACTGCCAAATTCAAATCCACTCCCAGATTCTCTACGAGAAGTCAGCTCTACAAACATAAGAATAGATGTGGTATGAAACGTTCGAAGATTGAATTCCACACTGAGATTTTGTTTTACTTCTCCACTTGTCCACTTGAGCATGGAGGAAGATCTGAAAATATTTTAGCAAAGCATAGGAAAAAAATTTTGACAGGATTTTTAAAAATAAATTAGTTTCTCAAACCCAAAAATATCTTTTCCTCTAAGCTTTAATGAGGAAAATAACTTATTTCACTCAATGTGCTATAAAATACTGTGTGTAAGTTGGTACATTTCAATCCAATGATTTCCAATATGTTAATTTAAAAAAAAAAAATGGATTTGATTTTCAAATGGCAAACAGCTACTTTATTGAATTTGAGCAGACATCATTAGTGCCATCTTAAGGCATGGGCACAATGGACACTGGCCCAGGGCCTCCACTGCTGTAAAGACAGCCCTGGACATCATGTGATGGGCATTCATCAAAATTAAATCAAGCATAAACCTAATAATGAAATATGTAAAAACAATTTTAAAATGTTTCAGTGCCATAGTAAAATTATCTTTATCATGGCTTGAGATGTAGAATAATATTTCGTACACTAAAGGATATCAACTTGGAGACAGACAGATGTAAAGCACTGTATCATGTATAATACTTGAATCCCTCTGGTAACTAATATTAATATATCAAGTCTCACAATGAATATTCTTCAGCAATTTTTAAATGATTTCACTTTATGATTTGTATTCTGCCAGGAACAGAAACACAAACTACAAGCAAAAGCAAAATCAATCAAAAACTAGCAGAATCCAATCCACCATCTTCCATCTAAGACTAACATTGGTTGGCTGGAGAAACATATAAAAAGATTGGGTGATGCTGACACTGCCCATGGTGATTGTGGCTCTGAGGTGCAAATTCTTGAACTGAATACATCCTGCTGTTTGCCCTAATCCATTCAGCATTTCTTGCCAAATGACAAAACATTGCGCACCATGCTCTTAGAACCTGCAGATGAACTGCAAGTAAGAGGGTACCTCCTGATGGCCAATTGTGCACCACGCTCTTGGGACCTGCAGATTAACTGCAAGGGAGAGGTGCCTCCTGATGGCCAACTGTGCACCACGCTCTTTGGGACCTGCAGATGAACTGCAAGGGAGAGGGTGCCTCCTGATGGCCAACTCTATCAAGATTCAATTGTGGAATGAAGAAGAAGGAAAGAAAGGATTTCAACCTTACCTTGGGAATGAGATTGGCACCTCTGAAACCTTTTCACAACCAAAGGACGGGCCGATGCCGCCATTGTAAATAGATCTGGAGTTGTTCTTTGACAGTTCATACACCAGGGAGATATCATCAATAAAAACATTCCTCAGGCAGCCCACAAAACTCTGGGTGACAGGGAGACCTATAAATCAAGTATGGGAAAAGAAGGGTTATTATTCCTAATAAAGTTATTTGTTTCAGATGAAAATACATTTTTATGTTTCGTCATTTCTTTCTTTTGCTCATTTGCACAGTAATGGCTGGTGGATCTTATTAAAAACAATTCTTCATATGGGAAGTGTTTTATCTCTCTATTACAGTGATGGGTGAGAAATCGATAATAAAAGTCTGGATTGAAATATAATACAAGCTATCTAGGAGCAACATTCCTTGATAAGTGACACTCAATATTCAATAACAATATTTCTTAGTCGTAATTCGAGATCCAATAAAAACATGAAAGCAATCTTTAGAAGTACTGATCATTATTTAAAAAAAAAAATTTCCAATCCCAATCATTGCACACCCCCACACTGGTTGAATGCTAAGAAGTCCTAATCCCAATAGGGAATTAATCAAGTACTTCCCACTAATAGTCACACTTTTTGAAGAAAAAAAAAAGTTTTGAAGAACAAGGACTATTTGAGATCATTGTCATATTTCTACACATTATCAATAATGAACATTAAGTTTGTTGCATTGAGTCTGAATGAAAAGATGTTTGGATGCTTTTCAGTGGCTGACGCCACGCATCGCAGAAAATTTAGAGTTGGTCGCTAAAGAAAAGAAAGTTAGCTATTTTTTAAAAATAAAGAGCCCTGCCCTGACCAAGGGGCCTTACTCATGCCAGCCATGTCACACAAAGCCAGCAAGCTCTCACAGTGTTTGTGTTTAATTAGATCAGATATGGCATCTTAGCTTTCACTAAAACTCAGAGGGCATGAAATCAAGTGGAAAGGGCATTAGGCCAGCCTCCCAGACAATAAAATGATTGACATTCTTGAAGTGGATGGGGGAAGAAAAGAGATGCCCTAGGTCAAGGTCTAAATAGCAGAAACTGATGACGAAGGCCTAGGGCAGGGTTAGCTTTAAGCACCATTTATTTTGGAAATGGTTGAACTCTGCATTACAGTGAATTATCCATGAAAAATGGGAAAATTGACACAACTAATGTGTATTTTACTTGCTGGAGAAAGAAGCAATAGCCCTATGCATTGCTGTTGATTAAAAACAAACCATTCTTGTACAACATTAAACTTATTCTATAACATGTGTTTTTAATTTTTTTCATTCTGACAACAATAAAAAAGTTAATACAGATATTTTCCCAATATATTTTCTTAAGATTAAGAGTTAGTCAATGTTGGACAGAGGTAGTCAATGTTGGACAGAGTTAGTCAATGTTGGACAGAGTTATTCAATGTTGGACAGAGGTTACTAATGAAATAAAATGACAGTGACAGCAAGGAAGGGGACACAAACAACAGGAGTTATAAAATAAACAAGATATAAATGGGAACAAGATACAAAGACCAAACAGAGCAACTTAAACAAAAAACAAAAAAAAACAAAAAACATATGGAAAGCATTATGAGTTTTTTTTTAAAAGTTTTTTTTTTAGTGACTGATTGGTGTCAAATGTCCCAAAATCCAGTAAATGCATAGAGATGTCGCCACATGGCCCCCATCTTGGTTGACACGATCAGTTAATTCTGTCACTAAACCTAACTAAATGTATCCCTAAATCTAACCTGAACTGAACCCTATTTCACTGCAACTTTAATAAACACGCAAATGATGTCATGGCGACATCTCTATATTATCCTATGCATTAGCCCAAAATCCTACTTCATACTAAAAAAATGTCTGCCACTATTCACACTCGGGTATCAGACGTGAGAGGTTGGGAAAAAACTATTTAAAATATTATTGTTGGGTTTGTAAGACAAAATGAGGTATAAAGATAATTGAATGGACTATATGATATGTTTGTAAACTTACTTCTTCAGTTTAACTAAAATAAACTACCACAAATGACATCCGAATGGGCTTTAGTCTAAAGGAACCCGGGTACGCATAGCCGGGTCCCTTTACATTAGACCAGTGGTTCTTAACCTGGGTTCGATCGTACCCCAGGGGTTCGGTGAGTCAAGCTCAGGGGTTCGGCGGAGGTCCAAAAAAAAAAAAAATCAGAAAATAATCATATTTTATTTTTCCTATTAAGAAGGGTTCCGTGAATGTGAATATGAAACTGGATGGGTTCAGTACCTCCAAATAAAGTGAAAAAGGTTAAGAACCACTGCTTTAGACTAAATCCCATTAAACTAAGTATAGAGACTGAGACAACAAATTATTATTATAATATAAGATATCTAATATCTCAAAGATATTCAGATTGACACACATATGAGGTAGATACACCCACATCGGATGGGCAAACGCAGATGGACAAACAAACATCAGACTCACAAAATCATTATTAAAGAACATATAGTATAGTATAGACCTCCAGATGCAGAAACTTAGACTTACACGTGAATTTAAATTACAGGGGGGGGGGGATAACTTGAAGGATGTGAACTATGTACTGTAACAAATAAAAATACGTATGAGTATTTCCACTTAACAAAAGGTACGAGTGAAATAAAGTACAAAATGAACGATCAATAAAATACCTTTTGTTTCCACAAAGTTGTTGCCCCCACCAATATAAATATAACGGTCAAGGCTGAGGTAGTGTCCCTTGGTAACCCTCTTCTCTGTGGGCTTGCCGTCCAGATAAAATATGATACTGCTTTGGCGATGCTCAATCGTGAAATTATGCCACCTGATGGAAACATTTAAAAATATTTTGTAAAACACATTGGGAAACTGAATTAAAGGGTTGTTATTCAAACAAACAAATCAATCCCCCCCCCCCCTTTTCCCGTTACTTAGAGGTAACGTCTGCAAGCTGTTTCACTGTTGGAGTTATTGTCGGCCACGTAATTACAATTTTAATTTAAGTTATATCTAGAATCTAGCAGAATGGTACTATCTTACTGTGCGATGATGTCCACAGAGAGTTAGTTACCCCACATGAAAAATATATAATATATGTGACAGTTGATAAGGAATTTAAAGGAAGGTAAAGGGTGGATTAATAGTGTCCTAAACCAGGGGTGACCACCCCCGCCGCTGGCCAAGTCAAATTTTACGGCCCGCGAATGCCTGATTTCGCACAAAAAATGTATTCGTAGTTCATATATTAACAATGAAAGCGATTTTTTGAAAACGATGAGTGATAGAAAAGATAAATGATAGCCCTTAGTTTTATTCTGTTTTGTTATTCAGCATATCATTTCATTATGTTTTAAGAATGGATCAGCATTTCTATGCAATATTGTGGGGGTTGTTTATTTAAATATTTGAATAAAAGCGTAATGACATGCGACCCGGGAACGGTTTATTCACTATCAAAGTGACCTGCTAAACCATTGAGTTCCCCCCCCCCCCACAACTCTTCCTATCATGGTAGCACTACGGTTTAGGGAAGACTTGGTACTTCTCTCTTCGACTATAGATTGTATTAATTTTTCATTACCACAGAAACCGTCCAGGTTGATGGTGGCTGAGGGACGTGTCAATTTGAATAGTGCCGTGGACGTACTACGTTTAGTTCAATGGGTTGGCCAGGGAAGGTTTGGATATGGAGGATAAACTGTTTAGTTGGCCAGGGAAGGTTGAATTTGGAGGTAAAACGGTTATTAGTTAAGGATAGTTATAATGTAAAGGTAAAACTGCGTGTGTCACAATGGATAATTGTATTTAAAGGTAAAACATGTTTGTTGGCCAGGGATAGCTGTATTTAAAGGTATTAATTTGGTGTCAGCGCTGAGCGAATGGACAAGCATCATATTAAAATATCTTATAATTATATAAGCATATATCAAATGGGATAAAAATAACTATTTGCGAACAATAAAGAAAGTTTACAATAGAAGCTTTTTTTTTTTAAAAAGTAAGTGTCTTAATTTAAGGTATGATTTAAATAATTCTATAAAATCATATACATAGGGTTGTAAAATTTATTTGTAATTTTTTTTTTTAAAGTTTGAAAAATCTAAAAACAATGTTTATGGCGTTTAAAAATTAAAAAAAATGAATACATTGTTAGACTTAATGTGAATGTTAGTAAATGCTAAAATATGTATAGTAAGTCTTTGAAAAAAAAATGAAATTAAGCACACAGCAAACATTATTTTTATTTTCAATATTAGAATATAATTAATGTGAAGTCCATTGTTAAAAGTTTGAAGTCATGAGGCCAAATAAAGGGCATTCCACATAAAGGTATAAACACATGCTCTTTTGTCGTGGAATTATCAACAAGTATAAAACAACTCAAGTGAGAGCAAGGGAAGACATTAGCCACATGAATGAGTGCCAAGAAAGGGCGTCTGTAAACAACCCCCCCCCCCTCCGAATGGTGGAAGCGAAACTCCCCTGGACATTGGTCAATTCTAGCATTTCTGGATGGTATTCAATTTGAGAGTTCACTATAGATATTATAAATTCAAAAATGGACATTAAAAATTGTTAGAAGAACATTATTGACTATTCATAAAGCTATTGATTGCAAACAATTACAATATCGATATTAAATCAATTATTCTTCACATTTGTAAGCGAATCAAATTATCAAATCCAGAAATTGTTCAATAAGCTCTTAGTAGAGGTATAATGTTTTTGTTTTTTTTAGTTCTAATTCTACAAAATCAGTTTAGTGACGTAATGGTCAGGCAGTCAAATATTGTGTCATATCAAAACTTTGGATTAGCATTCAACAGGGCCTACCCAGCAAAGAAAAAAAAAATAATGAGCATTTTGATTTGTTACTTTCACATATTAATTTTGATGTCTTGAAAAATTTGAAAACCTTTCCCTCTTCATCTTTACTTCTTTTTAAATTTGAAAACCTTGCCCCCCCCCTCTTATCTAAGATTGGAAGTAACTTCTTCCTCCCCCCCCCCCTTGTGTAGACGCCCCTGGTCCCTGGTGCCAATCTTTCAGTAACAATTATGCCCATTATTTTGAATGTATAAAGAACGGTTTATTACATAACTATGTATAGCTAAATAAATACACAGATCACGGTCTAACGGCGTCCGGCGCCTGTTATCGTCTGAATTCATCTAAATCTATCTAAATGTAGGCTATATGAGAACAAAACATAAAAATAAAATAAAAATCCCTGGTTATTGGTCAATTCGTTTTGCATTTATAAAGATGATATTATTAATACTAATGGTATTAAATAAAGTTAATTTTTAGATTACACATTTTTAAGTTGGTGATAATGACATGAATTATGGTGGAGTCATAGAGACTGTTCCAGAGTTATACTTTGATTCTGACTCTTAGAATGGAGTATAGGCAGGTTTAAAAAAAAAAAAATTACTATACTTTAAAAAAAAAAATTGTGAGTCTAAAATTAAAAGTATTACAAGTTGCCAAGCTGCACTGCACTCTCTTGTCCATAATGAGTTGCCAAGCTGCACTGCACTACCTTGGCCATAATGAGTTGCCAAGCTGCACTGCACTACCTTGGCCATAATGAGTTGCCAAGCTGCACTGCACTACCTTGGCCATAATGCGTTGCCAAGCTGCACTCCATTCTCTTGTCCATTAATTTAATGTATCAACATTTTCCTTTTATAAAAGCCAATTTTAAAAAAATAACAGTATCTGCCACTGAACCAAACATGTCAGTGCATAACGCTGACGGCTGAGGTGCACACACAATTCAGAAGTGCTGTCATTTTCAAACAGAAATGTTAACACATATATCAACATTTATCACTTAGTGAAATTATGATTAAACAAAATCTGTCACATTTTATTAAATGCCTTGAAAAATAAACTAATTTAGTATGTTAGAGTGATCTACAGACTTTGGTAACGAAGAAACGATGTCAGTGCAGGTAGGGCTGTCTTAACAACATAGGAGGCCCTGGGCACAGCAATGCACTGGGGCCCCTAGCAATACAACATACATGGGCCGTAATTTTGGAATTTTGCTGATATTATATCATGGGTTTAAAAACAGTGGGAATTTGTAATTCAATTAAATTTTCAACATTTTTCATTATTCATTAAAAAATGTAAATCATGATGCCTCTATAAGAGTGAGTCGCCTAGAAACGTGGGGCTACTACAAGCACGGGGCCCTGGGCCAGTGCCCACTGGGGCCATGCCTTAAGACGGCACTGAGTGCAGGAGCCACTTTAAGTCACCAGGCGTAGTGGGGTGGGGGGTGGGGAGTGTAGATCATTGATCTGAGACGTTTAGAAGTCATGGTATAATCAGAGGACCCATTTAAACTCCTTTAATTAATTACATCGATATAGATCTAAGAAATGTGACCATGATCTCAAAAATACTAAGATCATGATGTAGGCGTAATTAGTTAAACCACTGGTTAGATCAAGCAGAAAAAATGTGACGTGGGCATTTTAAAATATAAACCTAAAACAACCAACCCCCAACAAATGGCCTGACAATCTATGAATGAACATTGAAGGTGAAGGTAGCAGTAAGCAGACGATTGTGTTCTAGGCCAAGCCGGGTGACGGTCGTCACGTTAGTACAGCTCCTGTTATCTATACATATAGCATTGGGTTTAAAGCTTTGGTTTTTAACACAGTTAATGATATGGAACACTGAGGGTCAAAACAAAAAAAATTGATATAAAAAATTGTGTGCTCACCCACTCCTGAAAGAAACATAGAAATTAGAAATAAGATCAAGGTAAGACGATCAAGGTCATCTTAACTGGCAAAACAAGATGGCTAACGATATTGTGTATCATTTGATAATTTTCCCCCCTAAAACATTTTTGTCATTTCTGGTCAATTTGAAATGAAAAGACGTCATGAAAATGTTTTGAACTTTGCACAATCTGAACTGTCACATTACCACCATCTGAACTGTCACATTATCACCGTCTGAATCATGTCGCGCACCTGTCACATCACTATACCCTCCTGTAATAAACCGGTGCTCACCTGTCATATCACAGTGTCCTCCTGTCATATCACTGTGCCCTCCTGTTATATTCAGGCACCGTCCTGTCATGCCCCAGTGCCCTCCTGTCATATCACTATGCCCTCCTATCATATACCAGTGCCCTCCTGTCATATCACTATGCCTCTTGTCATCTCACAGTGCCCTTCTGTCATATCCCGCCCCCTTGGTCAGTCTTATTTAGAGGTACACGTTAGGGATGGCACAATGATGAATATCCCTAAAAGTTTTACAAAGGATGATAAATACATGTACAACATTTGTAGCTATGGATAACATCCATCAAAGTAGAAAGTGGATACAACAGATACAACTCGACTAGCAGAAGATGTACAACATGGCGGACACAACTGGAAGTTAAGTCACCACAGATTACCTTCCATCATCCAGTCCGATCCCGTCCGAATACATGAGATCTTCGTGCTCGAACGAGAGTGACGCGTGGATGGACCCCGTGTAGATGGAGACGGTGATGTGGTTGTGGTAGGGGGAGCTACCCACTGCATACAACAGCACCCCAGACCCACGGTCAGTCTGGAACAAACAGAAGAAAGTAGTGCATTATAAGCTACACATTCAACAGTACATCGGAGCTGGTGGGTAGCATCAAGGTTAAGGTCAAGATTTTCTTACATATTAAATGCTACTTTTTGTTCTCGGAAACAGGGTTTCTTTCAGCTATATCTCGGGGGGGGGGGGCATGCCCCCCCCCGGGGAAACCCAAGGCCCCCCCCCCCCTGTGGTAGCATCAAGGTTAAGGTCAAGATTTTCTTACATATTAAAGGCTACTTTTTTTTCTCGGAAACAGGGTTTCTTTCAGCTATATCTCGGGGGGGGGGGGCATGCCCTCCCCCGGGGAAAACCAAGTGCCCCCCCCCCCGAGCAAAAATATGTCCAACAATAAATCAACTGGCACTACTGACTCTATACCCCAGAAAAATCTGAAGTAATCACTGCTCGGAAAAGCGAGAGGTCTGAAAAGGGGAAACCAAAGCTAGAATAATATTACTTGCAGGTTTATGAAAAGGATTAGGCTTGGAGTTTACCAACATTCGTTTTCGTGTCACATGTTTTGAAAACCTGTTTTGTTGTTTTTTTTACTTGGTTTGACGTGGTCACTTAGCTTCTGCCACTGTTCATTTATCGTTCGCCATTTTCTATGTTCAAATCCTATATAATTTATTCGCTTCACTTTTGTTCGTAGGTGTTTGGGTTGCGGGCAAAAATCCTCGGACGGCTCATTGACCCACTTCGCGTCAACCGATCCAGCAGAAACTTGGCACGTAGACTCATTGCCTATGACAACACATCCTAATAAAATGTCCTTTCTACTCCTCTTTACTTTGTTTTTGACTGGTTTTAGCGCCCTCTCCTATATTTTTTCTGTTTTAGGTAGGATATGTATATTGATATTATGTAAATTTAATTTATACTTCTTTAAATGTGTTTTGTTTGTTTGTACTGATGAAGCCATGTGCCGAAACGTTTAATTGTGTATAATGTATAATTATTATTAAAGCTAACTCATATTGTTCTATCGACACAATTTCTTCGTGTCTTATTAATCTATCAAATGTTCAGCCCCCAAAAATAAGCTGTTCCTGTTTTTCAAGGGGAAGATAAGACACAATTCCCGATAGCTGCGCTAACATCGCAAGTGCGTTTGGTGAAATTGTTGGTGAGATAAATCTGCGATGTCAAAGCGGATGGTTGTTGTTGTTGTTGTTGTTGTTGTTGTTGTTGTGTGTGTGTGTGTGTGTGTGTGTGTGTGTGTGGGTGTGTGTGTGTGTGTGTGTGTGTGTGTGTGGGTGGGTGTGGGTGTGTGTGTGTGGGTGTGTGTGTGTGTGTGTGTGTGTGTGTGTGTGTGTGTGTGTGTGTGTGTGTGTGTGTGTGTGTGTGTGTGTGTGTGTGTGTGTGTGTGTGTGTGTGTGTGTGTGTGTGTGTGTGTGTGTGTGTGTGTGTGTGTGTGTGTGTGTGTGTGTGTGTGTGTGTGTGTGTGTGTGTGTGTGTGTGTGTGTGTGTGTGTGTGTGTGTGTGTGTGTGTGTGTGTGTGTGTGTGTGTGTGTGTGTGTGTGTGTGTGTGTGTGTGTGTGTGTGTGTGTGTGTGTGTGTGTGTGTGTGTGTGTGTGTGTGTGTGTGTGTGTGTGTGTGTGTGTGTGTGTGTGTGTGTGTGTGTGTGTGTGTGTGTGTGTGTGTGTGTGTGTGTGTGTGTGTGTGTGTGTGTGTGTGTGTGTGTGTGTGTGTGTGTGTGTGTGTGTGTGTGTGTGTGTGTGTGTGTGTGTGTGTGTGTGTGTGTGTGTGTGTGTGTGTGTGTGTGTGTGTGTGTGTGTGTGTGTGTGTGTGTGTGTGTGTGTGTGTGTGTGTGTGTGTGTGTGTGTGTGTGTGTGTGTGTGTGTGTGTGTGTGTGTGTGTGTGTGTGTGTGTGTGTGTGTGTGTGTGTGTGTGTGTGTGTGTGTGTGTGTGTGTGTGTGTGTGTGTGTGTGTGTGTGTGTGTGTGTGTGTGTGTGTGTGTGTGTGTGTGTGTGTGTGTGTGTGTGTGTGTGTGTGTGTGTGTGTGTGTGTGTGTGTGTGTGTGTGTGTGTGTGTGTGTGTGTGTGTGTGTGTGTGTGTG
>CAXITT010000050.1:1109011-1121739 GCA_964033795.1 Lymnaea stagnalis | reverse complement strand
AAAGGGTGGGGGGGGGGGGTGGGGCACATATAGGAAGTCTTATAAAGTACATTACTTGTACGCATGTTTGGTCAATTTTTCAGCCCCACCCCCATTGCTCTACATAAGAATTTATACAAGATTTATAAGAAAAACTTGGTCCATCTGCGCCCCCTTCCTACGCTCCTGCTCAGTAAATGGACTGCGCTGTAGCCAGTAGGTTCTCTGGAAGTGTTCAGTATCAAGAATTTATTTTAAAATGATATCTCTGGCCGACCATTGGGGAGCCAGCTATGATGGGGTTCATTGCAGAGGCCGATCCGCCAATTTCCATCTATACTCTCAAGAAAAAATACTAAGCCAGCATAAAACTGACCACCAATCCGGTCCGTTCCTCTTGGTGGCTTGGCAAAATAGGAATTTCAGAAAGCAATTTTCCAGTGGGAAGTGGTAATTCGGTTGGATGTATTCACACAGCTTGTGGGAGTTGGGTGGGGTGGGGCGGGGGGGGGGGGGAAGGGGGGGGGCAGTGTCGGGGTTGGGGGTGCTGATGTTTGCTTCGACCAGGAATCATAATTTATGCCATTTGATTCCGTGTTAGTAATAGCCCTAACCCCCCCCCCTTCCCCCCCCAATTATTACATTAAATAATCATCATATCAAGCTGTAAGATAATATCCGGTTCTGTAGCCAAGTTCTGCAAGTGTCTGCAGTTGTACAGCTTGTCATGATAGAAACTACCCCGACAAAAATCAATGCTGTTAGTCATAGAGTCCATGGATGAATTTTAGGGCCCGATAGTTTGTGTGGGGGACATTAATGTGGATGGACTGGTATATTAGTGTGTGGGATGCGTGTCTGGGCGGCTGGTGTCTCAGTGTGTGGGAGACGTGTGCATGGACTGTTGTGCCAGAGTGTGGGAGACTAGTGTGCGAAACTTGTCGGTGGGAGGCGTGTGTAGATGGACTGGTGTGTCAATGTGTGGGAGGTTTGTGTAGATGGACTGGTGTGTCAATGTGTGGGAGACTTGTCATAAGAAATATATACCAATGTTATGGAAACTTCTGTAGCCGGATAATGTGTCAGTGTGTGGGAGGCTTGTGTGTCAGTGTGTGGGAGACTTGTGTGTCAGTGTGTGGGAGACTTGTGCGTCAGTGTGTGGGAGACTTGTGTGTCAGTGTGTGGGAGACTTGTGGGTCAGTGTGTGGGAGACTTGTGTGTCAGAGTGTGAGAGACTTGTGTGTCAGTGTGTGGGAGACTTGTGTGTCAGTGTGTGGGAGACTTGTGTGTCGGTGTGTGGGGGACTTGTGTGTCAGTGTGTGGGAGCCTTGTGTGTCAGTGTGTTTGGAGACTTGTGTGTCAGCGTGTGGGAGACTTGTGTGTCAGTGTGGGAGAGACTTGTGTGTCAGTGTGTGTCCGACTTGTGTGTCGGTGTGTGGGAGACTTGTGTGTCAGTGTGTGGGAGACTTGTGTGTCAGTGTGTTTGAGACTTGTGTGTCATCGTGTGGGAGACTTGTGTGTCAGTGTGTGGGAGACTTTTGTGTCAGTGTGTGAAAGACTTTTGTGTCAGTGTGTGAAAGACTTTTGTGTCAGTGTGTGGGAGACTTGTGTGTCAGTGTGTGGGAGCCTTGTGTGTCAGTGTGTGGGAGACTTGTGTGTCAGTGTGTGGGAGACTTGTGTGTTGTTGCGTGGCGTTGTTGTTTATTGGAGTTGGGTTGTTGTTTTTTTCATTATGAGAACTCGAGAGCGGCTTCCCAAATGGTAAACGATCTGAGAGAAGCACTTTGTCACTCATGGGGGAAAAAACATATCAATTACACGAAATAATATAATCCATATCTTTAATCATTAATTTCGGTGTGCCATGAGATGAAGAAGGTTTGCACCAATCAGCCTCAATATCAAGAACGGAATGTCTATGGGAACAGTATCACATTTGCAGTGGAAGCTTGTAATACGGTACATTAAAGATCATTCTTGAACTTGGAGAGGAGAATATACAATAAAGTCAGTCCAATTCCTTCATCCTCTGATTTGTCTATCCACAAAATCAACTGCAAGATATCTATCCATAGAACATATGTAGGGCATCTGTCAATGCACATAAACCTTGTGTAAGCTCTCCTAAGTATCCACTAACACTAAACCTTATGTAAGCTCATCTGGCTATCCATTAAACCTTCTGTAAGCAACTCTCACTATAGACTAAACCTTATGTTAGCTACCCTCACTATAGACTAAACCTTATGTTAGCTACTCTCACTATAGACTAAACCTTATGTTAGCTACCCTCACTATAGACTAAACCTTATGTTAGCTACCCTCACTATAGACTAAACCTTATGTTAGCTACCCTCACTATAGACTAAACCTTATGTTAGCAACCCTCACTATAGACTAAACCTTATGTTAGCTACCCTCACTATAGACTAAACCTTATGTTAGCTACTCTCACTATAGACTAAACCTTATGTTAGCTACCCTCACTATAGACTAAACCTTATGTTAGCTACCCTCACTATAGACTAAACCTTATGTTAGCTACTCTCACTATAGACTAAACCTTATGTTAGCTACCCTCACTATAGACTAAACCTTATGTTAGCTACTCTCACTATAGACTAAACCTTATGTTAGCTACTCTCACTATAGACTAAACCTTCTGTAAATCTCCTGTCAATCCACAAAACCTGCTGTCAATCATCTGTCAATCCACAAAACCTTTTGTAAGCTCAATCTCTAACCAATAAACATTGAATAGGCTTATCTATCAATTGAAATATTTTCATGAACCTTTCTTGCCCACTAGCCCGAGATGAGCCCTAGGCGAACAATCAGAGAATCCCATTATGGCGTCCATTGAAAACATAAACACATAATGGCGTCCATTAAACACATAAACACATTTTTATTTGGAAAATTGAATGGCTAAATGAGCATTTTTCGGGGTGAAATGGCATGGTGACCTTGACAACAAGGAGACATCATTTCCGACTTTAGTTGTTGATTGAAATCTTCAGTGTAAATAAATCAAGTTTATAAAAAGCATTGTTGGAATAGAGAGGACTTCTAACTTAACCTCTGACCCATGGGGCAGGCGAGCCGTGCACAAGGCCGCATGAAGATAGATTATTTTTTTAGACGTTGCTTGTGGGTACCAAGGAATAGAGCTTGTAAAATACCGTGCTACCTTTGTAACAGTTCATTCGGCCCACGAGGCCAGTTCATTCGGCCCACGGGGCCAGTTCATCCGGCCCACGAGGCCAGTTCATTCGGCCCACGGGGCCAGTTCATCCGGCCCACGGGGCCAGTTCATCCGGCCCTCGGGGCCAGTTCATCCGGCCCACGAGGCCAGTTCATCCGGCCCACGAGGCCAGTTCATCCGGCCCACGAGGCCAGTTCATCCGGCCCTCGAGGCCAGTTCAACCGGCCCACGAGGCCAGTTCATCCGGCCCACGGGGCCAGTTCATCCGGCCCGCCAACGGTACTTGATTTTGCTTGATAAAACTTATGTTTACCCAGAGAAGGAAAACTTGTTGAATTTTACCGCAGCTAACCTTATGTTGAGTTTCTGAAATTTAAGAAATTTGCCGCTGGTATGGCATCAATGTTTGGAAATATTTGAAGTCAAAACATCGAACGAGAGTGACTGATAAACATTTGAAAACAATTCTCTTGATTGGATGCAGCAATTCGAAACCAAACATTGATGAAAAGCCAAAAGCCATTTTCATAAATTTCACTAACCTTTTTTGGTGCTTAGTTGTAAGATTCGAACATGTGCGCACTAGGTCTGATGTCACTAGGTCTGATGTCACTAGGTCTGATGTCACTAGGTCTGATGTCACTAGGTCTGATGTCGCTAGGTCTGATGTCACTAGGTCTGATGTCACTAGGTCTGATGTCGCTAGGTCTGATGTCACTAGGTCTGATGTCACTAGGTCTGATGTCGCTAGGTCTGATGTCACTAGGTCTGATGTCGCTAGGTCTGATGTCGCTAGGTCTGATGTCGCTAGGTCTGATGTCGCTAGGTCTGATGTCACTAGGTCTGATGTCACTAGGTCTGATGTCACTAGGTCTGATGTCGCTAGGTCTGATGTCACTAGGTCTGATGTCACTAGGTCTGATGTCGCTAGGTCTGATGTCACTAGGTCTGATGTCACTAGGTCTGATGTCACTAGGTCTGATGTCACTAGGTCTGATGTCGCTAGGTCTGATGTCGCTAGGTCTGATGTCACTAGGTCTGATGTCGCTAGGTCTGATGTCGCTAGGTCTGATGTCGCTAGGTCTGATGTCACTAGGTCTGACGTCACGATCTCTTTGCTAACGTCGCCTTTTTTGGTAACTTTTTTTAACATAGAAAACCCAATCTGTTGGTTGTCTTTGTTGTTTTGTGTACATTGCACGCCACTCACCCATGATTAACATGGAACACTCAACTTAGCTTTTCGCCTTCCCCCCCACCCCCCCCCCCCCCCCCCCCCCGAACTTTCGTTCATGCAAGTATTGTACAGAGGGATTATTCGGCCCGCGCTCCTCATTTTTTCCGTTATCCGGCCTGCCGTGAAAAAAGTTTGGAGACCCCTGTTTTAGACATTCACATCAATCGTTGAAAACTCAGGAACATCTAACAAGTTTAGTGGATAAGGCGATGCAGAGATAATGGATATGTCAACTTAACCCTTTCATCCATTCAGTAAAAATGATTGTTGTTTTTATTTATTGCTTATTCATTAAACTACGAAATACAAAATCAAGGTGGGATATTAGTTTTTTGTAGAAGAAATCGAAACAATTTGTAAGGTTTACAAAAGGAAGTAATCCAACTGACCTTGAACTCTAGAGACACCCGGATGCTGTCCATGAAGGGCCGGTCATCCAGTTCATCATACAGCTGGTAGGCGACCCACTCGTAACCCTTGAACGTCATGGTGGTGGATGCTGGGGGTAAACAGGGGTCACTTTATTATAGTGATGTGTGGATGGTGGAGCTTGGGGGATGTGTGGTGGATGCTGGAGGTAAACAGGGGTCACTTTATTATTGTGATGTGTGGATGGTGGAGCTGGGGGGATGTGTGGTGGATGCTGGAGGTAAACAGAGGTCACTTTATTATTGTGATGTGTGGATGGTGGAGCTTGGGGATGTGTGGTGGATGCGTGTGGTGGATGCTGGGGGTAAACAGGGGTCACTTTATTATTGTGATGTATGGACGGTGGAGCTTGGGGATGTGTGGTGGATGCACATGGTGGATGCTGGGGTAATCAGGGGTCACTTTATTATTGTGATGTATGGATGGTGGAGCTTGGGGATGTGTGGTGGATACTGGGGGTAAACAGGGGTCACTTTATTATTGTGATGTATGGATGGTGGAGCTTGGGGATGTGTGGTGGATGCGTGTGGTGGATGCTGGGGGTAAACAGGAGTCACGTTATTATTGTGATGTATGGACGGTGGAGCTTGGGGATGTTTGGTGGATGCACATGGTGGATGCTGGGGTAATCAGGGGTCACTTTATTATTGTGATGTGTGGATGGTGGAGCTTGGGGATGTGTGGTGGATACTGGGGGTAAACAGGGGTCACTTTTTTATTGTGATGTATGGATGGTGGAGTTTGGGGATGTGTGGTGGATGCGCGTGGTGGATGCTGGGGGTAAACAGGGGTCACTTTATTATTGTGATGTATGGACGGTGGAGCTTGGGAATGTGTGGTGGACGCGCGTGGTGGATGCTGGGGTAAACAGGGGTCACTTTATTATTGTGATGTATGGATGGTGGAGCTTGGGGATGTGTGGTGGATGCGTGTGATGGATGCTGGGGGTAAACAGGAGTAACTTTATTATAGTGATGTATGGATGGTGGAGCTTGGGGATGTGTGGTTGATGCGTGTGGTGGATGCTGGGGTAAACAGGGGTCACTTTATTATTGTGATGTATGGATGGTGGAGCTTGGGGATGTGTGGTGGATGCGCGTGGTGTATGCGCGTGGTGGATGCTGGGGATAAACAGGGGTCACTTTATTATAGTGATGTATGGATGGTGGAGCTTGGGGATGTGTTGTGGATGCGTGTGGTGGATGATGGGGGTAAACATGAGTCACTTTATTATTGTGATGTATGGATGGTGGAGCTTGGGGATGTGTGGTGGATGCGTGTGGTGGATGCTGGGGGTAAACAGGGGTCACTTTATTATTGTGATGTATGGATGGTGGAGCTTGGGGATGTGTGGTGGATGCGCGTGGTGGATGCTGTGGTAAACAGGGGTCACTTTTATTATTGTGATGTATGTACGGTGGAGCTTGGAGATGTGTGGTGGATGCGCGTGGTGGATGCTGGGGTAAACAGGGGTAACTTTATTATAGTGATGTATGGATGGTGGAGCTTGGGGATGTGTGGTTGATGCGTGTGGTGGATGCTGGGGTAAACAGGGGTCACTTTATTATTGTGATGTATGGATGGTGGAGCTTGGGGATGTATGGTGGAGCTTGGGGATGTGTGGTGTATGCGCGTGGTGGATGCTGGGGATAAACAGGGGTCACTTTATTATAGTGATGTATGGATGGTGGAGCTTGGGGATGTGTTGTGGATGCGTGTGGTGGATGATGGGGGTAAACATGAGTCACTTTATTATTGTGATGTATGGATGGTGGAGCTTGGGGATGTGTGGTTGATGCGCGTGGTGGATGCTGGGGGTAAACAGGGGTCACTTTATTATAGTGATGTATGGATGGTGGAGCTTGGGGATGTGTGGTGGATGCGCGTGGTGGATGCTGGGGGTAAACAGGGGTCACTTTATTATTGTGATGTATGGACGGTGGAGCTTGGGGATGTGTGGTGGATGCGCGTGGTGGATGCTGTGGTAAACAGGGGTCACTTTTATTATTGTGATGTATGTACGGTGGAGCTTGGAGATGTGTGGTGGATGCGCGTGGTGGATGCTGTGGTAAACAGGGGTCACTTTATTATAGTGATGTATGGATGGTGGAGCTTGGGGATGTGTGGTGGATGCGCGTGGTGGATGCTGTGGTAAACAGGGGTCACTTTTATTATTGTAATGTATGTACGGTGGAGCTTGGAGATGTGTGGTGGATGCGCGTGGTGGATGCTGTGGTAAACAGGGGTCACTTTATTATAGTGATGTATGGATGGTGGAGCTTGGGGATGTGTGTTGGATGCATGTGGTGGATGCTGGGGGTAAACAGGGGTCACTTTATTATAGTGATGTATGGATGGTGGAGCTTGGGGATGTGTGTTGGATGCATGTGGTGGATGCTGGGGGTAAACAGGGGTCACTTTATTATTATGATGTATGGATGGTGGAGCTTGGGGATGTGTGGTGGATGCGCGTGGTGGATGCTGTGGTAAACAGGGGTCACTTTATTATAGTGATGTATGGCTGGTGGAGCTTGGGGATGTGTGGTGGATGCGCGTGGTGGATGCTGGGGTAAACAGAGGTCACTTTATTATTGTGATGTATGGGTGGTGGAGCTTGGGGATGTGTGGTGGATGCGCTTGGTGGATGCTGGGGGTAAACAGGGGTCACTTTATTATTGTGATTGTTTGATGGTGGAGCTTTGGGATGTGTGGTGGATGCGTGTGATGGATTCTGGGGGTAAACAGGAGTCACTTTATTATTATGATGTATGGATGGTGGAGCTTGGGGATGTGTGGTGGATGCGCGTGGTGGATGCTGGGGGTAAACAGGGGTCACTTTATTATAGTGATGTATGGATGGTGGAGCTTGGGGATGTGTGTTGGATGCATGTTGTGGATGCTGGGGGTAAACAGGGGTCACTTTATTATTGTGATGTGTGGATGGTGGAGCTTGGGGATGTGTGGTGGATGCGTGTGGTGGATGATGGGGGTAACAGGACTCACTTTATTATTATGATGTATGGATGGTGGAGCTTGGGGATGTGTGGTGGATGCATGTGGTGGATTCTTGGGGTAAACAGGGGTCACTTTATCATTGTGATGTATGGATGGTGGAGCTTGGGGATGTGTGGTGGATGCATGTGGTGGATGCTGGGGGTAAACAGGGGTCACTTTATTATAGTGATGTATGGATGGTGGAGCTTGGGGATGTGTGGTGGATGCGCGTGGTGGATGCTGGGGGGTGGCTTGGGTTTGGAGGACCTTGTGGCGAGATTGGTTAGACATGTATGTGCAATGTGGTGTGGAGAACCTTGTGGAGAGATGGTTAGACATGTTGGTGAAATGTGGTGTGGAGAACCTTGTGGAGAAATGGTTAGACATGTTGGTGAAATGGGGTGTGGAGGACCTTGTGGAGAGATGGTTAGACATGATAGTGAAATGTGGTGTGGAGAACCTTGTGGAGAGATGGTTAGACATGTTGGTGAAATGTGGTGTGGAGAACCTTGTGGAGAGATGGTTAGACATGTTGGTGAAATGGGGTGTGGAGGACCTTGTGGAGAGATGGTTAGACATGATAGTGAAATGTGGTGTTGAGAACCTTGTGGAGAGATGGTTAGACATGTTGGTGAAATGTGTTGTGGAGAACCTATTGGTGAGATGGTTAGACATGTTGGTGAAATGTGGTGTGGAGAACCTTGTGGAGAGATGGTTAGAAATGTTGGTGACATGTGGTGTGGAGAACCTTGTGGAGAGATGGTTAGACATGTTGGTGAAATGTGGTGTGGAGAACCTTGTGGAGAGATGGTTAGAAATGTTGGTGAAATGTGGTGTGGAGAACCTTGTGGAGAGATGGTTAGACATGTTGGTGAAATGTGGTGTGGAGAACCTTGTGGAGAGATGGTTAGACATGTTGGTGAAATGGGGTGTGGAGAACCTTGTGGAGAGATGGTTAGACATGTTGGTGAAATGGGGTGTGGAGAACCTTGTGGAGAGATGGTTAGAAATGTTGGTGACATGTGGTGTGGAGAACCTTGTGGAGAGATGGTTAGAAATGTTGGTGAAATGTGGTGTGGAGAACCTTGTGGAGAGATGGTTAGACATGTTGGTGAAATGGGGTGTGGAGAACCTTGTGGAGAGATGGTTAGAAATGTTGGTGAAATGTGGTGTGGAGAACCTTGTGGAGAGATGGTTAGACATGTTGGTGAAATGTGGTGTGGAGAACCTTGTGGAGAAATGGTTAGACATGTTGGTGAAATGTGGTGTGGAGAACCTTGTGGAGAGATGGTTAGACATGATAGTGAAATGTGTGTAAATAAAACAATTTGTGTAATCTGGTGTGGAGGACCTTGTGGTGAGAAGGTTGGCATGTCGTCCAATATAAGGCCAATTTAATATTTCTACGCTTTAACTTTAAGAGAAAGAAAGAATGGAAGAAAAGAGTAGTAGCTGGATCAAATTGTTTTTGTATTGCTATCGCTATAATATAAATAGAATTGTTTAAAAGTCGCAACGGTTATTGAGAGCAGCAGATGAACCCGTAGATGACCCAATTCCCATTCAAAAGCAAGCGTCACATACTGGTGTCCAGCTCTAATTCCCTTGGACTGACCATCACTCAAGACCCAGCTTATATTGACCATGATGTCCATTCACAGATGTGCGGAAGCATCAGCGTGTCAAGTGGTCATCGAGAAAATCAAATGACTTCTTCTGACCGCTTGAGACGAGTCAATTTACTTGATCGACTCTTTTTTGCCCTCAGCTCTTGGCTGTGTATGAGGGGGTGGGGCTTCACTTCCCCTTCTAACAGCACTGTTTAGGACTAGAAACTGAGGCTAATTTCTAGTTCGACAACACTGATTTAGCTACTACAAAATCTGGAAGAATTTAATTTGAAAACAGACTCAGTGCTGTCTTTCTACATGTCTAATGAAAAAAATAAATACAAATTCTACTAAGTTTGGGAGTATGGACGAAAGATTTATTTCTTTTCGATTCAGTGGCGTGGGTTGGAGAAGGGAGGCATTTTTTTCCTTCATATGGAGGGAAGCTTTTTTCGGCCAAACGGGGAGGTTTTTTTTCATTGAGGGGGTGGCAAAAATCTTGGGCCGCCCCTGGTGGCACCAGTCCTAGCTACGCCCCTGTTTAGATCATTTGATGAACGTCACCAAGGGTTGATAAACGAACCGATCTCTTGTGGTCAATTTTTTGAAAAAAAAATCCTACCCAAGATATGTCATCAGTCGTACCTCAGATATGTCATCAGTCGTATCTCAGATATGTCATCAGTCATACCTCAGATATGTCATCAGTCACACCTCAGATATGTCATCAGTCACACCTCAGATATGTCATCAGTCATACCTCAGATATGTCATCAGTCGTACCTCAGATATGTCATCAGTCATACCTCATATATGTCATCAGTCATACCTCAGATATGTCATCAGTCATACCTCAGATATGTCATCAGTCGTACCTCAGATATGTCAACAGTCGTACCTCAGATATGTCATCAGTCGTACCTCAGATATGTCATCAGTCGTACCTCAGATATGTCATCAGTCGTACCTCAGATATGTCATCAGTCGTACCTCAGATATGTCATCAGTCGTACCTCAGATATGTCATCAGTCGTACCTCAGATATGTCACCAGTCGTACCTCAGATATATCATCAGTCGTAACTCAGATATGTCATCAGTCGTACTTCAGATATGTCATCAAAAGTTATCTCACTCTACAACAGCCCCACTCAAAATGGTGGTCCGCGGATCACCACCAGGTCCACCGGGTCCACAAGTCTTCAGTCTCCGGCCCACAGAAAGTTCAACGTTTGAATAAATGATGACCTACCGAATGATGGCTTTGAACATATGAATTGTTAAAAGATTCTGCTCGTTCAATGAACAGTTCGTAATAAAGGACTAGGAAAAAAACACAGTATACAAAGAAAAACAATGCCAAAGCTAGTGATACTAACACTATTCAATCTAAATATACTCTTAAATGTATATAAACATACAAAATCAAATATGCAGATATAAAAACTATATTACACTTACAGCACGGCAAGTAAAAAAAAATTACAGTCCTCGAAAGTTACAAATATTAATAAACACACATAAAGAGTACACTCTTTTAAGTATATTGCGTCCTGCGAATGTCCTGTGGGAAATAGCAAACATGTCTCACTGCTTGGAGAGAGGCCATCTTATTTATGGTGATAAAGTTGGAACCTTCCAGAATAGAATTTCTAGAAGTTGCATTAGCTGATAGAATTCTTTATAACAAATGAAAAGGTATTCGAACGTAAACAACCTTTTCACAATCAAGTGAGGGGAGGGGTTGTTACAACGCTACACATTTAATCGGTGACGTCAATATAAAAGCAAAAAAAGTTTTGAGGGAGTTGGTGAACTCTATAGCTCTACGTTAAAGTTAAATTAGGTCAAGACACAGGCTGTAACAATTATTTATTAAAAATGGCAATAAATAAGTTAAGCAACTATCCTTATCGCTAAGTGAAGAATTCCTCTAGTCCACCACATTCAAAAGTTTGAGAAGCCCTGCTCACTCTCTAAAATAGTGAAGGGCAGACAACAATGAGTCAGACAATTCAAATGGACGCGGAGCAGGCATTGGTGGGTTCAGCATTTATGAGCACAGAGGTACTTGAAATAAATGAAGCCGATGCCTCTAGTAGCCAATGCCTTAAGTAGCCGATGCCTCAAGTAGCCAATGCCTTAAGTAGCCGAACCCTAAAGTAGCCGATGCCTTTAGCAGCCGATGTTTTGAGTAGTCGATTTGAGCCTGAAATATGGATAAATAACCAGCAGACGATCAAAACAGACCAAACGAAACAGAACGGGGGCGGTAAACCAAGATAAATCCAGGAGATCAATACAGACGACCACGGCAATCTAGTTGAGCTGGACAGATGGATGGATGATATGTAACCGAGTCCTAAACCACTGAACACTTATCTTATCATGTGACTGAGTACTAAACGATTGAACACTTATCATGTGACTGAGTACTAAGCCATTGAATACTTATCTTAGTGCTTTTATGGAATGGGGTTGAATGGTAGATGGGACGAGATACAAGTAGGGTAGATGTTGTACAGGGGATTAGATAATAAAATATGTGATACAGAGAGGAGATTTGTGGTACAGGGAGTAGATATCTTTTACATGAAGGAGATTTGTGGTACAGGGAGTAGATATCTTTTACATGAAGGAGATTTGTGGTACAGGGAGTAGATATCTTTTACATGAAGGAGATTTGTGGTACAGGGAGTAGATATCTTTTACATGAAGGAGATTTGTGGTACAGGGAGTAGATATCTCTTACATGAAGGAGATTTGTGGTACAGGGTGTAGATATCTTTTACATGAAGGAGATTTGTGGTACAGGGTGTAGATATTTTGTACAGGGAGGAGATTTGTGGTACAGGGTGTAGATATTTTGTACAGGGAGGAGATTTGTGGTACAGGGTGTAGATATGTTGTACAGGGAGGGGATTTTTGGTACAGGGAATCGATATGTTTTTAAAGTGAGGACATTTTTCGTACAGGAAGTAGATATATGGTACATATAAGTGAAATGTGATCAAGGGAGGATATTTGTGGTGCATGAAAGAGATATGTTGTCCATGAAAGAGATATGTTGTCCATGAAAGAGATATGTTGTCCATGAAAGAGATATGTTGTCCATGAAAGAGATATGTTGTCCATGAAAGAGATATGTTGTCCATGAAAGAGATATGTTGTCCATGAAAGAGATATGTTGTCCATGAAAGAGATATGTTGTCCATGAAAGAGATATGTTGTCCATGAAAGAGATATGTTGTCCATGAAAGAGATATGTTGTCCAT
>CAXITT010000050.1:1097651-1109006 GCA_964033795.1 Lymnaea stagnalis | reverse complement strand
GGGGAGATGTCGTAAATCAAGGGGAGATGTCGTAAATCAAGGGGAGATGTCGTAAATCAAGGGGAGATGTCGTAAATCAAGGGGAGATGTCGTAAATCAAGGGGAGATGTCGTAAATCAAGGGGAGATGTCGTAAATCAAGGGGAGATGTCGTAAATCAAGGGGAGATGTCGTAAATCAAGGGGAGATGTCGTAAATCAAGGGGAGATGTCGTAAATCAAGGGGAGATGTCGTAAATCAAGGGGAGATGTCGTAAATCAAGGGGAGATGTCGTAAATCAAGGGGAGATGTCGTAAATCAAGGGGAGATGTCGTAAATCAAGGGGAGATGTCGTAAATCAAGGGGAGATGTCGTAAATCAAGGGGAGATGTCGTAAATCAAGGGGAGATGTCGTAAATCAAGGGGAGATGTCGTAAATCAAGGGGAGATGTCGTAAATCAAGGGGAGATGTCGTAAATCAAGGGGAGATGTCGTAAATCAAGGGGAGATGTCGTAAATCAAGGGGAGATGTCGTAAATCAAGGGGAGATGTCGTAAATCAAGGGGAGATGTCGTAAATCAAGGGGAGATGTCGTAAATCAAGGGGAGATGTCGTAAATCAAGGGGAGATGTCGTAAATCAAGGGGAGATGTCGTAAATCAAGGGGAGATGTCGTAAATCAAGGGGAGATGTCGTAAATCAAGGGGAGATGTCGTAAATCAAGGGGAGATGTCGTAAATCAAGGGGAGATGTCGTAAATCAAGGGGAGATGTCGTAAATCAAGGGGAGATGTCGTAAATCAAGGGGAGATGTCGTAAATCAAGGGGAGATGTCGTAAATCAAGGGGAGATGTCGTAAATCAAGGGGAGATGTCGTAAATCAAGGGGAGATGTCGTAAATCAAGGGGAGATGTCGTAAATCAAGGGGAGATGTCGTAAATCAAGGGGAGATGTCGTAAATCAAGGGGAGATGTCGTAAATCAAGGGGAGATGTCGTAAATCAAGGGGAGATGTCGTAAATCAAGGGGAGATGTCGTAAATCAAGGGGAGATGTCGTAAATCAAGGGGAGATGTCGTAAATCAAGGGGAGATGTCGTAAATCAAGGGGAGATGTCGTAAATCAAGGGATAAGTCGTAAATCAATGGGATATGTCGTAAATCAAGGGAAGATGTCGTAAATAAAGGGGAGATGTCGTAAATCAAGGGGAGATGTGGTTTATTGAGAGGTGACGTTGCCCTTTTTAGCATTTTAAGACTGTAGCCTGACGTTATCCTATGATCCTGTCATTGTTTGACCCAGGGCCTGGAAATGACATTATCCTATGATCCAGACATTGTTTGACCCAGGGCCTGGAGCCTGACATTATCCGATGGTCCTGACATTATCCTATGATCCTGTCATTGTTTAACCCTGGGCCTGGAACATGACTTTATCCAATGGTCCTGACATTATCTTATGATCCTGTCATTGTTTTTACACTGGGCCTGGAACCTGACATTATCCCATGGTCCTGACATTAACCTATGATCCAGACATTGTTTGACCCTGGGCCTGGAGCCTGACATTATCCCATGGTCCTGACACTATCCTATGATCCTGTCATTGTTTGACCCTGGGCCTGGAGCCTGACATTATCCCATGGTCCTGACATTATCCTATGATCCTGTCATTGTTTGACCCTGGGCCTGGAACATGACATTATCCCATGGTCCTGACATTATCCTATGATCCTGTCATTGTTTGACCCTGGGCCTGGAGCCTTATATTATCCCATGGTCCTGATATTATCCTATGATCTTGTCATTGTTTGACCATAGGCCTGGAGCCTGACATTATCCCATGGTCCTGACATTATCCTATGATCCTGTCTTTGTTTGGCCCATGACCCAGGGCCTGGACGCGCTCACAATCAATTAAACAATGGAGATCGGTCAATCTCATGGTTAATTTATTCTTCAGTTTAATAAATGGGTTGCGGGCAATCGGGCGAAGTGACCGCTTGACCACAGTGTAGTCCCACATGAGCTGCCCTAGGCACGGTCACTTAACTCATCTGCTGCTGAGACTTTCCCGCCAATTTGCTTCCCCACAGCTCGTGAGTTAATTGACGTCACCATTTAAGAGAGCTGGTGTTTCGAGTTGGCGTATAGAGTACTTCCAGATCAATAAGTTCATTATAGGTTTTGGCTTTTTATTTTAACTTTTTACATTGTTTGCAGAGGAAGGCTTTTCACCGATACACTCGTTGTTTCATTTCGCATCCTTTCAGGTTTGACCCCGTGTTACCCTTTTTTTCCTAGTATCCTTCGGACAATGTCGGCGATGGAGATGAAGTAATACACCTGTGCCATATTTGCCATATTGACCTGTGCCATATGTGCCATATTGACCTATGCCATACGTGCCATATGGAACTATGCCATATTGGATGTAAACTGTTATCATGTAACTGACAAAAAAGGAAAATAAGGAAAAATGCAATGAGTGACATTCATTTCCAACTACTTATAAGCTGCCAAACAATGACGGCCGCAATGGGTGAACTTCCTGTCTACTAAAATTACTTATTACATAATATGTATTCAAGTAACGCACTTTATAAGAATACAAATTAGTGCTAAACGCCCTCCCCCCTCCCCATTCTCCAGATACGCCACCTCCCCTGATTTATATTAATATTCTAAGGTTCCACCCTGTTTTACACCGCAGATTTATTACACCATGTTTAAATGGAGAGTATTCCTGTAAAAAACAACAACAACAAAAAAACAACAACAACACCAATGTATTACGCACCAAACGCACTTGCAGTAGTTTAAGAACCTCATTTAACCAGAGTTATCGGGAATTTTATTTTGTGCGTTACTGAACACACCATGACACCATCATTTTATCACACTTGGGGAAATTATTTCTATTTATACTTTAATCCTATAGTTCTAATGTTTTTAAAAGGACAAGCCAGATGGGCAGGTCATGTCTCAAGAATGCCCGACAGCAGACTTCCCAAACGACAAATGTAATGTGAACTTTCCAGAGGGAAACGCTCAGCTGGGGTTCAGAAAAGCTCTTCGAGGACTGTCTAAAAGCTTCACTCAAATCCATGGATATTGACCTTGATTCGTGGGAGACACTTGCCATGGACCATGCAAGTTGGTGTGGCAGACTCACTGTCGGAGCACACAAGCTGGTGTGGCGGACACACTGTCGGAGCACACAAGCTGGCGTGGCAGACTCACTGTCGAGCACACTAGCTGGCGTGGCAGACTCACTGTCGGAGCACACAAGCTAGTGTGGCAGACTCACTGTCGGAGCACACAAGCTGGTGTGCGTCTGAGCGACAGCCTCGTGTGTTAGTGGCGTGGCAGACTCACTGTCGGAGCACAAAAGCTGGTGTGGCAGACTCACTGTCGGAGCGCACAAGTTGATGTGGCAGACTCACTGACGGAGGACACAAGCTGGTGTGGCAGACTCACTGTCAGAGCACACAAGCTGGTGTGGCAGACTCACTGTCGGAGCACACAAGCTGGTGTGGCAGACTCACTGACGGAGCGCACAAGCTGGCGTGGCAGACTCACTGTCGGAGCACACAATCCAGCGGAGCAGACTCACTGTCGGAGCACACAATCCAGCGGAGCAGACTCACTGTCGGAGCACACAAGCTTGTGTGGCAGACTCACTGACGGAGCACAATCCCCCCCCAAAAAACAGAACCAACTCAAATCGTAGTAGGACCAAAAACAACATGTGTTCCACGTGCGAGAAAGCTTTCCAGACACAAATAGAACCTGCAGGCTACCTGCGTACGCACCATGTGATATAGCCTTGGTCATCTTCGCATGCGAAGGACGGACAACAATAAAAAACAAAACAATGTTTCTACCCTGTTAGAATAAAAATTAATTGTTGAAAATATTTAATGCTCATGAATATTAACATTTCTGACCATACTTTCATGATTATAAATGATCATATATATAATTAATGTTTTTTTTGTTTATCATGTCCAGAAAGTCACCAACGGTGAAGTTGACCCATTTTGTCGGAGTAGCCACCCAAACAACAGAGGTTCGGAATATCATAGAAAACAATCGCTCCTGCCCCACCAGCGACCATGGAGAGTGTGGCTATGAATATTGATGGCAAGCTGGGAGTCGTCTCCCTTGTGAGCATATTATACAGCAGCTCTTTCATCAACCCCCTGGCCTCTGAATAAAACCACACGGAGTTACAGAGGTGAGGCACAACTGCGGGCCGGCACCATCCATTAAACTGTTGGCGGTGTACTTTTGCTGTCCACGGTCGGCGAATGTAAAGGACAGCTTTACACATGATGTGTCAATCTAGAAATGATGTTTTCTGTTTACAGTGATGAGTGCTTATTGTTCCGTGTTATTTCCGGGCATCGTTCGGAAAGAAAGAGTGTCCAATCAGCACTTTTATACCGATCTAAGAATTAGTGGTTAGAGAGTACTTCTATACCGAACTAAGTACTAATGGCCAGAGAGTACTTCTATACCGAACTTAGTAATAATGGCCAGAGAGTACTTCTATACCGAACTGAGTACTAATGGCCAGAGTGTACTTCTATACCGAACTAAGTACTAATGGCCAGAGAGTACTTCTATACCAAACTAAATAATAATGGCTAGAGAGTACTTTTATACCGACTAAGAACTAATGGCAAAAGAGTACTTCTATACGGATCTAAGAACTAATGCCTAGACAGTACCTCTTTACAGACTGAATGAACTATGGAAATACTGTGGGAACCCGAAGGACTTCTAACCGAGCCATGTGAGCGGTTTAAGCTAAATTAAAGTTGCACACTGACAGTGCGTCTATTATTGGGGACTTCCGATATAATTGCGTTTCTCTATACGCACCAAACGCACTTGCAATATTTTAATATATTTTTTTAAAGAATCTCATGTAGCGCAGTTATAGAAAATGTTAATTCGCGAAATCAGTGACATCATACTTCCTTGTCTTCCCCTTGAAAAATAGGAAAAACCGATTTATTATTTATTTTTTTTGAGGGGGGGGGGGGGTGGGGTTTGGGGGTGGAGCTGAAAGGTTGGTAGAATGTGTTGTCATGGGCGGCGAGTCTATGTGCCAAGTTTCTGCTCGATAGGTTGATGGGAAGTGGGTCATTTAGTCTTCCGAATTTTTTGTCCCACACCGAGCCAGAAAGAAACACACGAACAAAAACAAATCGAAGTTAAAATCAAAGATTTAAAAAGTTGATGTTTTTTATTGATATCCTTGCTGCTACATCAATTAAATTCAAAACATCATTTCATTTTTTAAAATCTCGTGTGTCACTTATGATTTTTTAAAAAAAAACAGCGTGGTCTAAACTGAGCCAAGCCCAAGCCAGTGGACTGGGGTTCAATCCCCAATAAAAAGAAAAAACACCCCGGGTGGTCATTACCTTGGTCTTCTTCGCCTGAGAAGAGCGCTCCAAATGACCTTCGCTTGAGAAGAACGCTCCAAATGACCTTCACTTGAGAAGAACGCTCCAAATGACCTTCGCTTGGGAAGAACGCTCCAAATGACCTTCCCTTGAGAAGAACGCTCCAAATGACCTTCGCTTGAGAAGAACGATCCAAATGACCTTCGCTTGAGAAGAACGCTCCAAATGACCTTTGCTTGAGAAGAACGCTCCAAATGACCTTCGCTTGAGAAGAACGCTCCAAATGACCTTCACTTGAGAAGAACGCTCCAAATGACCTTCGCTTGGGAAGAACGCTCCAAATGACCTTCGCTTGAGAAGAACGCTCCAAATGACCTTCGATTGAGATGAACTATCCAAATGACCTTCGCTTGAGAAGAACGCTCCAAATGACCTTCGCTTATGAAGAACGGTCCTAATGACCACTTCAAATAAATAGGACGAGTTTTTATCGTCTTCCTGTTACTTTGCAATAAAAAAATAAATTCAGTGTTAAGCCATCGGTTTCCAGGATCACGTGACACCTTAAATTACAGCTGTCTCGTTTCTGCTGTCTCAATGAATTAGATGTCGTCTGCTGTGCAACACTTTGTTGACAGAAGACGCTCATGTTCCGAACAAGTGTTTTGGGTCTGAGAGTTGGCGTTGTATTCCATTTGTAACAAAAACAACACATTTATTGCCTTGCTAACACAACACATCTATTGCCTTGCTAACACAACACATTTATTGCCTTGCTAACACAACACATTTATTGCCTTGCTAACACAACACATTTATTGCCTTGCTAACACAACACATTTATTGCCTTGATATTTCCTTGTTTTTTTTAGTTTTTTTTTCAAAAAAAGATTTACACATATTAATTTTTTACCCCTACTTTTCATGTCCCAGGATGCAGTAGTTTGCTTTTCTTCCTTGGAATCGAACCATGCATAGCAGAGTGGAATGGTAAAGATGTATGGATCGATAACAGATATACAACGCATGCATCAAAGTTGTATGATGGAGTCAGTCAAGGGAATTTTTAACGCTGTAGCACTTGTTTATAATCTATTCACATGTAGAGTTTAAAAATTTTTGCAATGTGTTCGTCATTTTTAAATTCTAGATTAGTGGAGAGTTTAAATTCAAATTTCAACAACCATCTAAATGACAACTTTATTTATAGGGTTGTACTTTCTGGCACTTGTTGATCACGGCAAATGTTCTATTCTGATAAACAATTTACAGCCGCCTTCAAGGGCGAGCATTCTAGACGAGCATTCATTTGAGTTCTGGGCCCTGGAAGTTTTCGACCGACAAGACAAATAATGGCCGGTCTAAGCAAGAGGTCGGCCGATGGAAGGAAAAGAATGGAGGGAGGTGGAAGGAAAGAATGGAGGGAGATGGAGGGAGATGGAAGGAAAGAAAGGAGGGAGATGGAATAAAATAATAGCGGGAGATGGTGTACTTCTGGGGCTAACGACGTGTGCGCGCGCGTGTGTGTGTGTGGGGTGATGGAGTGGGAGTCAAACATTGTGTGTGAGAGAAATGGTGAATGTGAGGAGCAAATAACCTTCATGAGTCAGGGAGCAGTTGTTTGGGTTTAACAATGGTTGGCAAAGAAAATAATGAAAAATATCAGGTGTGAGTGAGGAACGAGAAAACGAGATGGTAATATAAAATGAAGAAGTCATTGATAAGATCGCTGAAGCCATCCCTTTAAATTTATTGGTACCAGTAACAGAACTTCTAGCATTGCCACAAGTAAAAGACCTCCTACCAATGATACCAGTAACAGACCTTCTGACATTGCTACCAGTAACATACCTTCTACCATTGCTACCAGTAACAGACCTTCTACCATTGCTACCAGTAAAAGACCTCCTACCAATGCTACCAGTAACAGACCTTCTCCCATGGCTGCCAGCAAAAGACCTACTGCCAAACGAAAGGTTTTTTTTTTTTTTCAAAATCGAAACCAGTACATTGAAAAATGTGCACATTTATTAACGTTTTAATTCGTTTTGCGCCATGGGTCTCAACAAGTTTTTATATATATATTTTCTTTGATTACACAGAAAGCTATTCTGTCAGTGAGGCGTTCTTTGCAAATTAATTTTTTTATTTTTATTATGATCCCAAATGGCTTATTCATATTTCTTTTAGCTGTGTCATTTATGTATGACTGGATATCACATGTAGATGACCCTACGATAAATTATTTACATTTTTGGGTTGAAAAAAGTGTAGTTTTAAATTCTAATTATTTCAGCTCTCGATGAGCCAGGCCAAAAATGTCCACAAACCAAATTTCCACAAACTAAATGTCCAACAACCAAATGTCTATAAACCAAATGTCTAAAATGTCCTGATAAAAACAGAACGAATGGTCACCTAGACCAACCGTGTAAGAGTTCAATTTACAACTGCCCATTCACAGAGCCCGCTGGCTGGGTTGACTTTAGCTGCGATAACAAGAAATATGACAATCAAGCCCCGATCAAGCCCCGATCAATGACCGTCTCAATGGTGTGTCGAACTAGCTTGGCTTGGAGGCTAGCGTTACCAGGCAACAGTTTCATTTTGTGGAAAATTGACAACTTCCGGGTCACGCAAAGGTGGAGCGCTGCTGCGAACATGTTCAGCAACATGAGAAATGTCATGCGCATTAAGAACACTGGTCGTGTGCGCGTGGGTGCGTTCTTTTCTATAATCCAGAGTGCTCAATTTATCAAATTCGAATGCTAGACCGGCGTGTCTATACAAGGACAATTGTAAAAATTAAAAGCAAAAAAATAAAGAATAAAAGTGTATGGGCGTGTGGGGTGGGGGGGAGGTGGGGTCTTTAAAAAATTGACATTGAAATGCCCCTAATAATATGCCTACATTATTTGAGGCAACATGGATGGCGCCGAGAATATTGTATTATAAAATGGTGCCCAATATCACAAAGTTTGAAAAATCATTGGTGTTGATGCTGCTGAAGAATTGCTATAACTATAACTAAATGTTCGGCATTGTGTAGTATTGTCCGAATGGGGTCAGTGTCTAAACATCGCAGCCTTAGGTAAAAGTTCGCCCTGTGCGAAGCACCCGTTCGGCGCCCCCTTCTCTGTCCATGAGTATTTTTTTCTCCTTTGCCCTTGCGTTTTTGCGTCCCGGAAAGCTCTATGTCCCCCATGTTCTTTCTGCTGAAAGAATTGTAAGTGGGACCAGGAAATACGGTAGTCATAAATTAAGTTCCACGCCCTATCGGTTGGTCCCACCCCAGTGCTAGCATCCACATTAAGAATGCAACTTTCATTGTATGAAAACTCATTGTATGAAAACTCATTGTATGAAAACTCATTGTATGAAAACTCATTGCATGAAAACTCATTGTATGAAAACTCATTGTATGAAAACTCATTGTATGAAAACTCATTGTATGAAAACTCATTGTATGAAAACTCATTGTATGAAAACAGTAACATACTTTTGAGTAACATACTTTTGAGTAACATACTAAACTCATTGTATGAAAACTCATTGTATGAAAACTCATTGTATGAAAACTCATTGTATGAAAACTCATTGTATGAAAACTCATTGTATGGAAACTCATTGTATGAAAACTCTTTGTATGAAAACTCATTGTATGAAAACTCATTGTATGAAAACTCTTTGTATGAAAACTCATTGCATGAAAACTCATTGTATGGAAACTCATTGTATGAAAACTCATTGTATGGAAACTCATTGTATGAAAACTCATTGAATGAAAACTCATTGTATGAAAACTCATTGTATGAAAACTCATTGTATGGAAACTCATTGTATGAAAAGTTAGAAGACCGTTTCTCGCCCCCGGACCTGAGGTTCACACTTCACTAGAATAACCTAAGGGAATGTAAATATCTACTGGGCGCCCCAGGCGCCCCTATGGCCAAGGTGGCCTGTGGGAGGGCATAGGCCGCACACCCTCAGGGCCGGCGTTGGTATGAATGTCTGTTAAGTAATGTAGTTTGTTACATAATAGTTCAATGTCTAAATGTCTGTTAACTAATGAAGTTTGTTACATGTTCAATGTCTAAATGTCTGTTAACTAATGTAGTTTGTTACATAATAGTTCAATGTCTAAATGTCTGTTAAGTAATGAAGTTTGTTACATAATAGGTCAATGTCTAAATGTCTGTTAACTAATGTAGTTTGTTACAGAATAGTTCAATGTCTAAATGTCTGTTAAGTAATGAAGTTTGTTACATAATAGGTCAATGTCTAAATGTCTGTTAAGTAATGAAGTTTGTTACATAATAGGTCAATGTCTAAATGTCTGTTAACTAATGTAGTTTGTTACATAATAGTTCAATGTCTGAATGTCTATTAAGTAATGAGGTTTGTTACATAATAGTTCAATGTCTAAATGTCGGTTAAGTAATGAAGTTTGTTACATAATAGTTCAATGTCTAAATGTCTGTTAAGTAATGAAGTTTGTTACATAATAGGTAAATGTCTGAATGTCTGTTAAGTAATGAAGTTTGTTACATAATAGGTCAATGTCTGAATGTCTGTTAAGTATTGAAGCTACATCATAGGTCAATGTCTGAATGTCTATTAAGTAATGAAGCTACATAACAGGTCAATGCCTGAATGTCTATTAAGGAATGAAGCTACATAATAGGTCAATGTCTGAATGTCTATTAAGTAATGAAGCTACATAATAGGTCAATGCCTGAATGTCTATTAAGGAATGAAGCTACATAATAGGTCAATGTCTGAATGTCTATTAAGTAATGAATCTACATAATAGGTCAATGCCTGAATGTCTATTAAGGAATGAAGCTACATAATAGGTCAATGCCTGAATGTCTATTAAGTAATGAAGCTACATAATAGGTCAATGCCTGAAGGTCAATTAAGTAATCAAGCTACATAATAGATCAATGTCTGAATGTCTATTAAGTAATGAAGCTACACAATAGGTCAATGCCGGAATGTCTATTAAGTAATGAAGCTACATAATAGGTCAACGCCCGAATATCTATTAAGTAATGAAGCTACATAATAGGTCAATGCCTGAATGTCTATTAAGTAAGGAAGCTACATAATAGGTCAATGCCCGAATGTCTATTAATGAATCAAGCTACATAACAGGTCAATGCCTGAATGTCTATTAAGTAATGAAGCTACATAATAGATCAATGCCTGAATGTCTATTAAGTAATGAAGCTACATAATAGGTCAATGCCTGAATATCTATTAAGTAATGAAGCTACATAATAGGTCAATGCCTGAATGTCTATTAAGTAATGAAGTTACATAATAGGTCAATGCCTGAATGTCTGTTAAGTAATGAAGCTACATAATAGATCAATGCCTGGATGTCTATTAAGTAATGAAGCTACATAATAGGTCAATGCCTGAATATCTATTAAGTAATGAAGCTACATAATAGTTCAATGCCCGAATGTCTATTAAGTAATGAAGCTACATAATAGGTCAATGCCTGAATGTCTATTAAGTAATGAAGCTACATAATAGTTCAATGCCCGAATGTCTATTAAGTAATGAAGCTACATAATAGGTCAATGCCCGAATGTCTATTAAGTAATGAAGCTACATAATAGTTCAATGCCCGAATGTCTATTAAGTAATGAAGCTACATAATAGGTCAATGCCTGAATGTCTATTAAGTAATGAAGCTACATAATAGCTCAATGCCTGAATGTCTATTAAGTAATGAAGCTACACAATGCGCTCAAGCGCTCTAAAATTGTTTTACGGGTTATTGGAACAAGCTTGTGAGGGGGCAGGGCAGTGTTGCCTAATGTAGGCGGCCTTGTTAGGGGGCAGGGCAGTGTTTCCTAAAGTAGGCGGCCTTGTTAGGGGGCAGGGCAGTGTTGCCTAAAGGTGGCGGACTTTTGAGGGGGCGGGGGCAGGGTTGCCGAATGTAGGCGGC
>CAXITT010000050.1:1072698-1087517 GCA_964033795.1 Lymnaea stagnalis | reverse complement strand
GTCCTATCTGCTGAAGAACGCATCTAGCTGAAACGTAGTTTGCGCTGTCCTTTCATGTCAAGCTTCAACATATCTTTTTCTACACTGTTCCTTCATGTTCGTCAATTAACAAGATGCTCTCAAGGCATCCCCCCCCCCACAAGATCCCTACGGCCTCCCTCCTGATAATCTTAGGCCTAAGGTAGAATGTGCCTGATAATCTTAGGCCTAAGGTAGAATGTGCCTGATAATCTTAGGCCTAAGGTAGAATGTGCCTGATAATCTTCGGCCTAAGGTAGAATGTGAGGAAGAAACAAAATAAAATATACAAAAGATCGTACGAACACACATTCACACACAGTAGACTCTCTTTCTCTCTCTCTCTCCCCCCCCTCTCTCTCTCTCTCTCTCTCTCTCTCTGTATATATATATATATAGATATAGATATAGATATAGATATTCTGGCCTATAAAAAGGAAAACAAAAACACACAAATAATTAAACGCATTATGTCAACTTTCTATTTTTTAAACACAAACATAACAGCAAATCTGCCTCATTTTGTTCTATTTTTTAAAAACAAACATAACAACAAATCTGCCCTCATTTCTTTCTATTTTTTAAACACAAACATAACAACAAATCTGACTTTATTTCTTTCTATTTTTTAAACACAAACATAACAACAAATCTGCCTTTATTTCTTTCTATTTTTTAAACACAAACATAACAACAAATCTGCCCTCATTTCTTTCTATTTTTTAAACACAAACATAACAACAAATCTACCCTCACATCTTTCTATTTTTTAAACACAAACATAGCAACAAATCTGCCCTCATTACTTTCTATTTTTTAAACACAAACAACAACAAATCTGCCCTCATTTCTTTCTATTTTTTAAACACAAACATAACAACAAATCTGCCCTCATTTCTTTCTATTTTTTTTTCACTTGCAGAAAAAATATCAACAGTGTCCCCCATAGATAAGCTGCGATGTAAGTGTCTGGTTAATGTTCTTACTGGGTTTGTTTTGATTTCAAGAACTAAACCTGTCAGTTGAGATATTTACAACGTCGTCCACAGACAAGTGAGACTCACAGGGGCGTAGTCTCTAGGCTTACAGAGGCGTAGTCTCTAAGCCAGCAAGGCGAGCTATTAAGCCTCATTTTTATTAGTGTTGTTTTTGTTTAAACAACATTGTTTCAATGGCGTTTGACTGTTATTTTTAACTTTTATTTCCCAAGACAGATATTTTTTATTTAAAAATAAATACATCCTGTCTCGTTCTTCTCACCCGAACCTTTAGGGAGGGGGGGGGGGGGGGGGGCGAGATACATTCTTCACTACCAATGTAGCTTTGATGTGATTTAAACTGCGTTCATTTACTTTACTTTTTTTATTTAAAAATAAATACATCCTGTCTCGTTCTTCTCACCCGAACCTTTAGGGAGGGGGGGGGGGAGGGGGGCGAGATACATTCTTCACTACCAATGTAGCTTTGATGTGATTTAAACAGCGTTCATTTACTTTACTCCAATTTGGTTGTCTATAGAGTTGTTACTGATTTGATCTAACATTTAAAATTATCAATATTTAAGGACACCTTGAAAAGTCATAATAGGAAATATTTTTCACAATGCGTAAAAAATAAAAAAATAAAAAATATCTTTTAAAAAATGTACAAGAAATATTCTATTTAAAAATGTCATCACGTGACAGAATAATTGTGTTAGTTTATTTGTCTGTACTATTCACTGTGATTACGTCAGTTGCTTATTGTATTGCGTCACAACTAGCGACGCTATAAATGACCCAATGCCCAATCGAACCATTATGTAACATGTGAAGGTATACGGCTACCAAATGACTTTTCCTAAAATACCGGGCACCTGGCAACCCGGGCAGGTATACGGGGACCGCTGAAGATAACGGGGGGTGGGGGGCGGAGGATTGGGGCAGAAAATCAATCATTTTCAAAGACCTGCGCAATAAAAATCAAGAATTACATTTACATTTCAAATACGGTTCCAAACATGAATGGGATTTAAATTATTGAGATAGCAAGGAGATGTTCCCATGTCTCAAGTCAGACTACGCAGCTGGTGTCATACAAGGAGATGTTCCCATGTCTAGTTTTATACAGATAAATGACTTCCATTGGCAGATTTAGATTATGTGGTGGGCTGGGGAGTTATTTGGAACAGGGAACCTAGTGTGGTGGGGTGGTGAGTTATTGGGAACCTGGTGTGGTGGGGTTGGGAGTTATTGGGAACAGGGAACCCGGTTTGGTAGGGTGGGGAGTTATTGGGAACAAGGAATCTGGTATGGCGGGGTGGGGAGTTATTGGGAACCTAGTGTGGTGGGGTGTGGAGTTATTGGGAACAGGAAACCTGATGTTGTAGATCGCGGAGTTATTGGGAAAAAGGAATCTGGTATGGTGGGGGTGGGGAGTTATTGGGAACCTGGTGTGGTGGGAAGTTGTTGGAACAGGGAACCTGGGTTGGTGGGCTGGGGAGTTATTGGGAACAGGGAACCTGGTAATTTTTAAGAACATTACAAAGACAAAATAAAAAATGATACACTATTAGTGAGAGATTTAATTTTCCAATGAGCTAAAGCTCTTATAATAGTGTAACTGGTGAGCTAAAGCTCTTATAATAGTGTAACTGATGAGCTACAGCTCTTATAATAGTGTAACTGGTGAGCTACAGCTCTTATAATAGTGTAACTGGTGAGCTAAAGCTCTTATAATAGTGTAACTGGTGAGCTCAAGCTATTGTAATAGTGTAACTGATGAGCTAAAGCTCTTATAATAGTGTAACTGGTGAGCTCAAGCTATTATAATAGTGTAACTGATGAGCTAAAGCTCTTATAATAGTGTAACTGTCATGTGAACATATCAACCTAGGGACACGCCTCTGTATTATTACTTCTTGTTCAATTGTCTGCTTATCCTCAGGGTGTTAAATTGTCTGCTTATCCTGAGGGTGTTAAATTGTCTGCTTATCCCGAGGGTGTTAAATTGTCTGCTTATCCCGAGGGTGTGAAATTGAAAGAAAACATCCGAACAAAACAACCCAATCCTCATCACAAAGGTCCGATGAAGACACTTTCTATGACACAATCACAGGCATCATGTCAACAAGCCCAGACAGTGTTTCCAGTGTTCATGTGAGTTACATTATCAACCCTCCAATCAGAACATGGCTATTTATAGCCCTGATGTATATAATCGCATTTCTACCCGTCAAAAAAAATTACGTATGAGTCTATCAGGACTTTGTGTCTTAACACGTGTGTGTGTGTATTGTCTGATGAAGGGTGTGTGTGTTTGCAGACATGAAAACAAGCCTTCTGATAGGGCCCAGAGTATCCCAACCTGGGGTGTGAGGAAATGTATGATTTAGAACCATTGAATTTCAAATAATGCTATATATATATAATTATTTATTTTTTTGTCAATAACACGTACTATTTGTCAGTGGCGTAGGTAGGGGATACGGGGGTGCGAGCCGTTTCGGGTGACACCATCTCAGGGGGGTGGGGGACACCAATTTTTTTTTACCGAGCACACACTGCTCGGGCTATCCGAATTTGATAAAAGGATAACCGATCACACGTAAATTGTCCACACATGTAGCCAATCCAAATGCAAGCTTTATTAAAAGTTAAAGGTTTATGCATCAGAAATCAGGTGAACCTATAATTAGGACAGAAAAACACCGCTTTGACAATGATTCAACGCCGATTGAAGGGTCCGGTAACTTTCGTAAGTGACAGGAAGCTATACAACTCTAAATTCTGAGAAATAAAGCTTTCCTTTAGAGCACCACCGAAAGTGATTTTCTGATTTCGAATGAAACTAAAACCAGACCGAAAGTTAATTGATTTTTGGCCGAAACCAAAAGTTTAACGAGACTTTCGGCCGAAACCGAGGCCGAAATCGAAAGATTTAAATATTTCAAAACTCGTTTTCGCACACGCTCTGCGTACCGCGAAAAAATGAATTAAGAACTTATAATATGTCAATTTTAATTGTCTGCAGTGACTCTCATACAATTTAGCCAAGGAAGTGAACCACACCTCATTTTTTTTTTTTGCATTGTCACTTTAACCTTCGGTAAGCTATAAACGTCTTTTTTTAGCCAAGCAAACTTATTGAGACCTACACATCCCTTAGCTTGAAATAAACGAGTTTTCTTTTTAAAATGTACCCCTGACATAACTACCCTACCATGACACCTCACACACCTCACATACCATGACACTTCACACACCTCACATACCATGACACCTCACACACCTCACATACCATAACACCTCACACACCTCACATACCATGACACCTCACACACCTCAAATAACTCACAAACCCTCGATAATTGGTTATTGTACTTTTACTCTGTTAGCCTTCATTTAGCCTTAACTTATAAAAAACTTATAACTGGATGACACCAGTAAACGACAAAATACAACAGCATTCACATACAACAGCACCCACATACAACAGCACCCATATACAACAGCACCCACATGCAACAGCACCCTCATACAACAACACCCACATGCAACTCGAAGTACCAACGCCAGGTACCACACATTTCAGACCACACCACACACACGACGAACAGCCCACCACACACACGACGAACAGCCCGCCACACAGCTGACCTGCACCGCCTTCTGGTCCACACAGGTAACTCGTCTGTTCTAACGTTGATAGTGCCTAACAAAGGTATTGAACACCACGATGACGTCACGTAGGTCAAAGTCAACACTAGACAACCAGTGGATTATCTTGACGCTTCGTCTGCATGTAATCCTTGTCTGCGTGTCATCATTTCCGCATGTAATCATTGTCCGCATGTCAGCATTGTCTTCATGTAATCATCGTCTGCATATCATCATAATAGTCGGCATGTAATCATTGTCTCCCATCTAACACAGTGAAGTGAAACCACTGCCAGCGATGAATCGGGGGNGTAGTAACGTCACACTTAATCAGTTCTTTACGGGTTGATGTATGAGCGCACGGTAGTAACGTCACACTTAATCAGTTCTTTACGGGTTGATGTATGAGCGCACGGTAGTAACGTCACACTTAATCAGTTCTTTACGGGTTGATGTATGAGCGCACGGTAGTAACGTCACACTTAATCAGTTCTTTACGGGTTGATGTATGAGCGCATGGTAGTAACGTCACACTTAATCAGTTCTTTACGGGTTGATGTATGAGCGCACGGTAGTAACGTCACACTTAATCAGTTCTTTACGGGTTGATGTATGAGCGCACGGTAGTAACGTCACACTTAATCAGTTCTTTACGGGTTGATGTATGAGCGCATGGTAGTAACGTCACACTTAATCAGTTCTTTACGGGTTGATGTATGAGCGCACGGTAGTAACGTCACACTTAATCAGTTCTTTACGGGTTGATGTATGAGCGCACGGTAGTAGAACAGGCGAAAATCTTCTTTGACTTTAACAAGTGAAATTCATTCAATGTTTAGTAGAGGAAGGGTCGGGAACCTTTTTGTCTGAGAGATCCATGGACACCACATATTTTGAAAAGTAATTCTGTGAGAGCCATACATTAAAAAAACCTAAAATTTAAGTAAATATGTGCATTTTGTGTAATTTCAACACCACATATGCAATTATTATGTCTCTGAATTCTTTTTAATAACATTGTTATGCTGTTGCTAATCAATAATGAGTATTTCTTACTATAAATTCGATTTTTTTTATAATCGAACATTTGTCTGCGAGCCAGATGCAGCCATCAATAGAGCCACATCTGGCTCGCGAGCCATAGGTTCCCGACTCCTGGTTTAGAGCAACGTCTGCCTAAGGCAAGTCCGTATTTAATCAGTGTGTCCAATTGACATTGACCTATACTCGGTATCATTTATGCGCAACACCTTTGGGGGTCAAAGGTTAATTGAAAATACACGCCTTCTTCTCTGGGAAAACAACAACAACATCTCCTGAGCAGTGGTTCCCACACTGTTGCAGGCCGAGTTTGAGAATGATGAGATCAGAAGAGTCGTAGAATGAAATTTTAAACCAGGAGAAATGACCTCATCTTCTTATATTGGAGAAAACTTGAAACAAGACATCTTTCTGTATTTCAAGCAGGTTTTAGATGTATCAGTTGTCTGCTTGTAAGAAAATGTGACTCTTGTGTGGCCAATTGAAGAAACACCATGACATTCTCTGGGGAACTATCATGGCATTCTCTGAGGAACTATCATGGCATTCTCTGGGGAACCATCATGGCATTCTCTGGGGAACCATCATGGCATTCTCTGGGGAACCATCATGGCATTCTCTGGGGAACCATCATGGCATTCTCTGGGGAACTATCATGGTATTCTCTGGGGAACCATCATGGCATTCTCTGGGGAACCCCTATGTCATTCTCTGGGGAACCATCAGGGCATTCTCTGGGGAACCCCTATGTCATTCTCTGGGGAACCCCTATGTCATTCTCTGGGGAACCCCTATCTCATTCTCTGGGGAACCCCTATGTCATTCTCTGGGGAACCATCATGGCATTCTCTGGGGAACCATCAGGGCATTCTCTGGGGAACCCCTATGTCATTCTCTGGGGAACCCCTATGTCATTCTCTGGGGAACCATCCTGTACCATTGAACTTTTTTTTAAAAAGTTACACCCTTTGAGAGAGAGCAAAGAACAAGTCATGTGACAGACGATCAAGTCATGTGACAGATAGGCAGTTATTTCAAACTGCTGGTTCAGCCGAATGGTAAATCTGTTCCGTGTTTGCTATTGGATGATTTGAATTCCCCGCCACGGCCCGCCATATTTCTGTTTGACAGGAGTGTATTCTGGGATCGCCCATGACAGAGCACAACAAGCACAGAACTATGGAGGTCGTTCATCAGCAGACGGAGGTAAACGGCTAAAACCTGGCCAAATAGAGACGAGGATTAACCCTCACAATTACAAAACTCGTTGTGCCCAGACCTGGCGGCTGTCGGCAACGCTTGATTTGTTTCCTGGTTGCCATGCCACCCACCGACCACCGACAGTGTGTACACTTTGTGCTTGGTATATGGCCATGGATTGTATGTACACTTACTGAATGCTATATGAACATGGATTTTATGTACACTTACTGAATGATATAGGACCATGGATTGTATGTACACTTACTGAATGCTATAGGACCATGGATTGTATGTACACTTACTGAATGCTATAGGAACATGGATTGTATGTACACTTATTGAATGCTATAGGACCATGGATTGTGTGTACACTTACTGAATGCTATAGGACCATGGATTGTATGTACACTTATTGAATGCTTTAGGACCATGGATTGTATGTACACTTACTGAATGCTATAGGACCATGGATTGTGTGTACACTTACTGAATGCTGTAGGACCATGGATTGTGTGTACACTTACTGTACACAGAAAGCCCCGATCCCCCGCATTTTTGTATTCAAAATGTTCGTCTAAAACAGTGGTCCTCAACCTTCCTAATGCCTCGACCCTTTAACACAGTTCCTCCTGTTGTGGTGCCCCCCAAACATTAAATTATTTCGCTGATACTTCATAAATATGTATGTTTCCCAAAGGTATTGAGAACCGCTGGTCTAAAAGTTCTGGATATCAACCAACAAAGGCTGCTGAAAAAAGTCGTTAATTTGGTGAATTTTAAAAGGCTTTAAATCTATTGTGATTTGGTCTTACCTTTGCCTAATGTTATGTAATTTGGTCTTACCTTTGCCTAATGTTATGTAATTTGGTCTTACCTTTGCCTAATGTTATGTAATCCTCAAACTGACTGGCAGAGAACCCAGCGCGCAACTTCCCTTGGCGGAGTTCAATGAACACCTGGTACTCCGAGAGGACAGGGATCCCCTGAGCCTGGAATAAAAACAGACGCACACATGTGTACCTTAAAACATCTCACCCTATTGCACTCATCACCTGTACATACATCCACAGGGGATATAATACATGTTTAATTCGAGAGAAATGAATTTAGTCATTTTGCGCCCTACAATTAAAAGGCGCGTTTTTGTATGCGCACTGAGAGGAATGTCCAAAGAAACGAGTCATTATGACTTGGGTCCATGCAGCTATCATGGGTAAAATGGTGAGCACAGTGAGAATAATAAGCAGCCCCTACAAACTAAGCTTTTCCTATAAATTCTTTAATAGTATTTTTTAAATTAATTTATTTTACATTAGCATTCGAATGACCCACCCACTTTTGCACGGCAGATGAATTGCACGGCAGATGAATTGCACGGCAGATGAATTGCACGGCAGATGAATTGCACGGCAGATGAATTGCACGGCAGATGAATTGCACGGCAGATGAATTGCACGGCAGATGAATTGCACGGCAGATGAATTGCACGGCAGATGAATTGCACGGCAGATGAATTGCACGGCAGATGAATTGCACGGCAGATGAATTGCACGGCAGATGAATTGCACGGCAGATGAATTGCACGGCAGATGAATTGCACGGCAGATGAATTGCACGGCAGATGAATTGCACGGCAGATGAATTGCACGGCAGATGAATTGCACGGCAGATGAATTGCACGGCAGATGAATTGCACGGCAGATGAATTGCACGGCAGATGAATTGCACGGCAGATGAATTGCACGGCAGATGAATTGCACGGCAGATGAATTGCACGGCAGATGAATTGCACGGCAGATGAATTGCACGGCAGATGAATNGAAAAAATGTTTTTTTTAAATTATTTTTTTTTTTTTGGGGGGGGGGGGGTGGTGTGTGGGGCTCAAAGTTTGAAATAATGTGTTGTCATCGGCAACAAGTCTATGTGCCAAGTTTCTGTTCGATAGGTTGACGGGAAGTGGGTCAATGATCTGCCCGAACAGTTTGCCCTAAACAAAGGTAAGCGATTTTTTTAAAAATCCTCACATCTCCGTCATTTTTAACGGGTCAATGCTAGTGCCCGATAGAACGGAAAGGAACTGTCGTGACCTTGGCCTCGGCGTGCTTGATGCCCCAGCTGCACCAACCCGACCATGACGTAACGAGATCTCACCTGGCTCTCGATGATGCGATGTTGCAGCAGAAGTCCGTTGGGCTGTCTGGTTCTGAACGATAACGAGTAATGCTGGTTCTGGGCGTCGGCCATCTTTGGCGTGAAGACCAAGAAGGAGACTCCCGGCTGATTGAACGTCCACGTGTTCTCATTCTGTTGAGCTGAGGCCCCTGCGACGACGACTGCTAATATCACAACGACCCCTATGGATCGGGTTAGGAAGAGGTCATCAAGTAGGGTCGGTGAATGACCTCCTGACGTCGGCATTGTGTTGGTCAGACCATGATCTGCAAGATACACAGAGGAAGGCATTCAGGAACTATAGACTAATCTCATGTATAGACTAATCTCACGTATAGACTAATCTTATATAAGTACTAATCTAATTCTAATGTTTAGACTAAGCTAATATATAGAGTTGTTTAACGTAAACATCAACATGAGAAACATTTAACGCGAAGATATATCTCTTAAACACTTGGGGTGATCATTGTACATAGACTTAAACACTTGCGTAGACTTAAACACTTGGGGTGATCATTGTACACATAATTAAACACTTGGGGTGATTATTGTACACAGAATTAAACACTTGGGGTGATTATTGTACACAGAATTAAACACTTGGGGTGATTATTGTACACAGAATTAAACACTTAGGGTGATTATTGTACACAGAATTAAACACTTGGGGTGATTATTGTACACAGAATTAAACACTTGGGGTGATTATTGTACACAGAATTAAACACTTGGGGTGATTATTGTACACATAATTAAACACTTGGGGTGATTATTGTACACAGAATTAAACACTTGGGGTGATTATTGTACACAGAATTAAACACTTGGGGTGATTATTGTACACAGTTAATTTGTGAACCCCACTAATAACATGTGTGAATTAAACACTTGGGGTGATTATTGTACACAGAATTAAACACTTGGGGTGATTATTGTACACAGAATTAAACACTTGGGGTGATTATTGTACACATAATTAAACACTTGGGGTGATCAGTGTACACAGACTTAAACACTTGGGGTGATCATTGTACATAGACTAAACACTTGGGGTGATCAGTGTACATAGACTTAAACACGCATGTACAATTGTAAAGTGTTGTTCTCACATTAAACACAGTGTTATTCACCGACTGTGAGTTTGACACCATCTGATCAATGTGTAATGATGACGTCACCTGTAAGCCAATAGACCGGGCAATGCCCATCAACTTTCAGGTCAAGAAAATATCTACCAAGCTCGGTATTGGTAAAACACACTTAAGATAAGACCAGTACTTGTGGATGTAAACCCCATTTAAGATAAGATCAGTACTTGTGGATGTAAACCCCATTTAAGATAAGATCAGTACTTGTGGATGTAAACCCCATTTAAGATAAGACCAGTACTTGTGGATGTAAACCCCATTTAAGATAAGATCAGTACTTGTGGATGTAAACCCCATTTAAGATAAGATCAGTACTTGTGGATGTAAACCCCATTTAAGATAAGACCAGCACTTGTGGATGTAAACCCCATTTAAGATAAGACCAGTACTTGTGGATGTAAACCCCATTTAAGATAAGACCAGTACTTGTGGATGTAAACCCATTTAAGATAAGAGCAGTACTTGTGGAAGTAAAATCCACTAAAGATAAGATCAGTACTTGTGGATGTAAAACCCATTTCAGATAAGATCAGTACTTGTGGATATAAAACCCATTTTAGATAAGATCAGTACTTGTGGATATAAAACCCATTTTAGATAAGATCAGTACTTGTGGATGTAAAACCCATTTAAGATAAGATCAGTACTTGTGGATGTAAAACCCATGTAGATGAGATCTGAACTTGTGGATGTAAAGCACACTTAAGATAAGAACAGAGTTCAGATAAGAACAGCACTTGTTGATATTAGCGATTACTTTGTACACGTGTAAGCACCGAGAAACAGTGGCGTCAATAGGGTTTATGCCGCCCGGGGCGGGCCGAGAAATTTGTCCGCTCCACTCCTCGAAAAACTCATCAGTTGACCGAAAATGTCACCCCTCCATAGAGATGAACAAAATTTCCGCCTGGGGCGGAGCGCCTTCTCCGTGCCCCTTTGCTACGCCACCGCCACGAAGGCACCCACACCAAAATATGATATAAATCACGCTCACTCACACAGACAAACCTTCACACACACACTCACGCCTTCACACACACACACACACTCACGCCTTCACACACACTCACGCGACTAGTTTCAATCAAGGGACAAAAAGAAACACACGGCCAATGCCCTTAGGCACATCTAATTTGGTCACCGGAGCTCAACTTGCCAGGCTGTCAAACATGCCAGGCTGTCAAACACGACAAGGTTTCAGTTAGTGGACACCACAATGGACCAAAGAATGGCTTATGGACAGTACGTGTGTCAGTTATGGACCACATTATGGCAAACTGACAGTAATTGTTTAACCTGGACCAGAGATAGACAGTATTGACAGTATTGATTAGTATCAGAAATGAGTCCATGTGCTGGCACTGGTCTCGGATAAAACAAATGGTGTATTATTGGAGTCTTCTAAATATACAACAGGTGTTAACTGAAACTAGTGACCACATAATGCTATTGAAACTAGCCACCACATAATGCTATTGAAACTAGCCACCACATAATGCTACTGAAACTAGCAACCACATAATGCTACTGAAACTAGCCACCACATAATGCTACTGAAACTAGCGACCACATAATGCTATTGAAACTAGCCACCACATTATGCTACTGAAACTAGCGACCATATAATGCTATTGAAACTAGCCACCACAAAATGCTACTGAAACTAGCCACCATATACTCTCAGATTAAAAGTACAACGAATGCAAATATTTCAGTTGATCGGAATCAAAACCATGTGAATATTCCCATCTTGTTTTTGTCTGTGACCTGTTTGTGAACATTCACATCTTGTTTTTGTCTGTGACCTGTTTGTGAACATTCACATCTTGTTTTTGTCTGTGACCTGTTTGTGAACATTCACATCTTGTTTTTATCTGTGACCTGTTTGTGAACATTCACATGTTTTTGTCTGTGACCTGTTTGTGAACATTCACATTTTTTTTTTGCAAAAGAGCAACAGAGTAGCTTGCCCGTGTTTGCCGCTTGATTTTCTCAATTCGGGTTGGTTCCAAAATCACGTTTCTGGTTTCTAAACTCGCATTCCAGTAAGTTGATTAGGGCTAATTAAAACAGAAACAATCATATGTTTTTGTTTTTATAAAATAAAATGTTCACTTTTACTTTGGATAATTGTATCCTCTCAATTCACGATATGGCCATCGAATCCATGTCTAGAGCGCTGAGAACATGCAAAAATAGCAAGGATACAAGCGCTATATAAGTATTCAATCAATCAATCAATCAATAAATCAATCAATCAATCTATCTATGTTTACTTAGCCAAACCTAAGACAGACACCGATGACACGAACCCATCCGTTTGCTCTTGTCTCTACAACTTTTTGTCCTTCGTCGTACCCCATGACGCCGGTGGACGCCACATTTCTTCACGCTTAACTTCTACTTTAAATTTATTTTACATTCGCAATTTTGATTTAACCAATTATTTTGTTAGCGGAAAAATTGTTTTGCCGCTTCAGTCTTAAAATAGCGCTGCTTTTACCCAAACTCATTGCAAGCTAAGAAATGCTTTGACATTTAGGATCCCTGTTCATAGCTAGCCGGCCGTCTCCTCTCAATATGATCAAAAAAAAAAAAAAAAATCTGGCCGCCCTGTTAAAATGACCGTATCATGTCAAGCTCCTGCCGAATTGACAAATTGTTGAGTTAGCTGACATTCTAATACAAAACAAATTCCTACTACGTCGATCGATGGCCCAGCATCCTTGAACTCTACAGGTCAACGCGACATTAACCCAGCGCTTACAATCGAATGAGAACGTCATGTTTGTATCGATTGGCATTGACGCTGTGAATAAATCGATCCAATCAGTCAGCTTTAAGGGATTTTTTCGTGGAAGGGAGCGGGAAAAAAGCACCGCCTGCCCCAGGTGGCAATTACCATAGCTACGCCACTCAACGGATAACATACACATGGGGTGGCAATTACCCTAGCTACGCCACTCAACGGATAACATACACATGGGGTGGCAATTACCCTAGCTACGCCACTCAACGGATAACATACACATGGGGTGGCAATTACCCTAGCTACGCCACTCAACGGATAACATACACATGGGGTGGCAATTACCCTAGCTACGCCACTCAACGGATAACATACACATGGGGTGGCAATTACCCTAGCTACGCCACTCAACGGATAACATACACATGGGGTGGCAATTACCCTAGCTACGCCACTCAACGGATAACATACACATGGGGTGGCAATTACCCTAGCTACGCCACTCAACGGATAACATACACATGGGGTGGCAATTACCCTAGCTACGCCACTCAACGGATAACATACACATGGGGTGGCAATTACCCTAGCTACGCCACTCAACGGATAACATACACATGGGNTCTCTCCACCCTGTGCCCCAACACATGCCCCACCACGTGCCCCACCACGTGCCCCACCACGTACGTGTCCTACCCTGCACCCCCTACCTGTGCTCCACCCTGCACCCCACCCTGTGCCCCACCACGTGCCCCACCCTGCGCCCCACCCTGTGCTCATCGTCTTTCAACCTGAATCATCCCTTGTGCTGAACTGGCTTTGATGTTTGTTATTATTTGTAATGTAATATTATTCACTACAGTTTATTTTACATGAAGATTCGAAAACACCTTGCTCTGTAATCATGACCGCAAGCACAGCCCTCAAACAAGCCATTTTAAATATAGCATGTAACGAAAGCTGTGGCTTACACTGAGGCAGATGTGGCGATTGAGACCTATGAAACGAACACAATCTTTCTTTCTACGTCTATAAATACTTTTTCTGTCTGTTTTTTGGTTTTGTTTTGTGAATACAGGTAAATAAAAAAAGAAAGTCGAACATTTAATGTTACATGTTGGCGCCCGCCAGTCGAAGGAAACGATCAATCAATTTGAAATCAGAGACATTTCAAGATTGGTGGCTTGCTCCACTTAATAATATAATAATTTTTCAGTTATTGTTTTTTGTTGTTTTTTTTTTGTTTTTTTTTTAAGTTAAAAGAATCTGAACTAAAGCTATTTCTATTTACAGTCATAAACTTTTGAGTTTCAAAACATGCTGACATGATGTATTGACACATAAGACTAATTAGCCCTAAATAAATTCAACAACATCTCTCGAGAAGTTTTTGTTGCGTTTCATCTCACAATGTTCTCCTTTTTTTTAATTTTTTTTTTTTTTTAAAACTCATTAAATTTTAAAACTAAAAATAGCTTTAAACCCGCTCCTTTCAATGGAGCACACGTCCAACTGCTTCGGTTAGTTTAGCACATGGCATTTCCTGTTCCAGGTCCGGTTTATTAATAATATTTTTTTCCACTGACATTTTGTTGAGGATGCAAAATAATTGATGAGTTGGGGTGGGGCTGTAGTGGGACATGGTGGTGCTGTAGTGGGGCAGGGCGGGGCTGTAGTGGGGCAGGGCGGTGCTGTGCTGTGGTGGGGCAGGGCGGTGCTGTACTGTGGTGGGGCAGGGCGGTGCTGTGCTGTAGTGGGGCAGGGCGGTGCTGTGCTGTGGTGGGGCAGGGCGGTGCTGTGCTGTGGTGGGGCAGGGCGGGGCTGTAGTGGGGCAGGGCGGTGCTGTG